>JAVSBV010157758.1:0-14772 GCA_033117975.1 Parotocinclus spilosoma
ACAACACAATATATAGGTACTCAGCATGCGAAGCATAATACTGTAAAAAAACAAGTTCTTACTAAATTCCAGTCAACATTTGACGAACTTATCCAGTGTGATCTGACGCGCTTTTGCTGTGGCTAAAACTTGTGGCTTTTTTTTTGTAGTAAATGGAAATGTTAGGCAAAGACCTGTAGGTGGCAGTAGAGTGCTGGGGAGAAACGAAGAGACGAAGAGTTTCTTCACAGATATTACATACTGTACACGATTCAGAATCATTTGTAATTTCCATCTGTTGCTTTTTGTGTTGCGAGACATTTTTTTTGCAGCATAATTCCACTGACGTTTGCTGACTGGGTTTATCTGCTGGTATTTGGACTGGATTAAGCCTATGCTGGACATCTGATCTCCAGTCCAAGTTTATTACAAATTTCATATTCTGCACTGGTTAGTTAGAAAATAGTGAAATATTAGTTGTCGCGTTGTCCCTTGTTAACGGCTACCGATTTACAACATAGTCTGCCATGTTTTGATCAAAATCAGCCTTTTCTAATCCAAACTACTTCATGCAAGTGAGTATAAGTCACATCTATCCACATAACTACCAGACTGGTTGTGTCTGTATTTTGTCTCCTGGCACAGTTTGTTCACTCATTTCTTAATTCGGTATTTTTTCATAATATAGCACATAGTTAAAACAACAGTTAAGATATTTTAGCACTGCTCGCCTGGTCCCCCCTGTCTCTCAGGGGACGAGGAAGACATTTATTTAGACTCTACTCTGTTTTGACTCCCCTCAATGTTCGAACAGTCTCTGGCTATCTTAAAACTCCATTTGAAGACCCATTTTATCTGCGCTTCCCTCAACTAACCCCCACCCTTGTGTATTCTTGTTTCGATTTCGGATTATTGGGAATGGATTATGTTACTGATGTCTTAAAGCACTTTTGTGAGTCGCTCTGGATAAGGGCGTCTGTAAATGTCAATTAACGTGGGCACATTCCTAGTTCTAACTTCCTGTCTGTGATCTCCTTGTAGCGTCGCAGCTCTCGCTGCAGTGCCTGGAATGCCACATCATCTTCAGTGACCACAAGAGCAAGCAGCGGCACATCAAAATGAGCCATCCTTCGGAGTATGAGCAGTGCGTGCTTGGCGGTTCCCTGTTCACGTGCTACGTTTGCGACCAGTGTTTCGCCTGCTCCACCGAACTCATGGCGCATCAGCGCGCCCACACGGAAAGGCTGCCTTTTAAGTGCCCCATTTGCAGAGAGGCCTTCAGCCGGTCAACCGAGCTCACAACCCACAAGAAAGTGCACTTCAGTAAGCAACACGGCGGTTACGCCTGCACAGACTGCGGCAAGCTTCACAAAACCATGACCCTGCTCAGGTACCACCAGCGCAAACACACTGGCGAGAGGCCGTACGTGTGCATACATAAGGAATGTGGCAAGAGGTTCAGCATGCCCAAGGCTCTACAGAAACATCTCGAAGCACACGAAAAGGAGGACACTGAAGGCCCCACTAATGCCACAGGCAACATACAGAAGCAAAGAAGGGGTAAGAATTACAATGCGATTATTAAGGCACAGTGTATACAATCAGTCACTTACCCATTTACTTTTAATACTGGCTGACACAGTGGTTTGGCCAATCCTACACCACAAGGTGGGAACCAACCAACTGGGCCAGAAACTCTGTTGGGCTCTTGAGCGAGGAAAGCCCTTAAACCTCAGTTGCTTGGGCTGTACCTTGTGAAGTTGTAGAAGTTATAGGTCACACGAGATAAGAGCTTCCCAAATGCTGCAAATGTTAACCCTAGAAAGGTTGCCAGTTCATTACATGTAAGGGTGAACCAATTGATTGGCTAGTGACTGAAGTCGGTCAGCGTTATCTTGGTTACAGCCATGTTCGTTTTGTTCTTCACAGTTAGTGTAGTTTGCTGTATTTATGATGAAAGTAAGCAGTAAAAGAAGAACTCAGAACACACTCAAATTTAATAACAAGAAAGTTTAAGACACTTAAAACGGCACCATCTTGCCTAATTGTACAAATTTAAATGGACAAAGTTAAAGCTGCGGAGTGCAGAGCCAGACACCAGCTTTCAAGCTCTGTCTTTCATTAGCAGTGAATAGATTTCCATTAAAAGAAAAGTTGAACAAAAATGTATCCATAATTAATAGTTGAACTGAACCTTAGTGGAAATCGATGCAGATATGGAAAGAACAGGCTCTTTCCATACAGGGAGTTGATCCTGAGAATCACTAGATATAACCAATCAAATATGATCACTAGATATAACCAAGATGGTGTTCCATGCTGTCTGGCCTAAGAGACTTTGCTATGAAAGACGATTAATTAATTATAAATTACATTGCGGTAAAAAACACTGGGCCAGTCCAGCAGGGACTTTGATGGCTTATACATTTATGGCATTTAGCAGATGCCCTTATCCAGAGCACCTTACAACTCATACAGTCTTACAATTCAAGCAATCGTGGGTAAAGGGCCTTGCTTCAGGACCCGACTGTGGCATCTTGGCAGAGGTGGGATTTGAACCCTGGACCATCAGGTCTAGAGCCCAGTATCCTAACCGCTAAGCTACCGCAGTCCCATATAGGTCTGGTGTGGCCACTGTTAACCCATTTGTTTAAAATGTAAGATTGTCAGTTCTCTTATCTTGCTCTTGAGTGTCTAAATGAAATGAAAATCCTGCTTATTGGAACTGGGAAGAATTACTTTTGCACTGTTATAAATGGGTTATAAATAGCAGGGTAGATCAGTGCTTGGCGACGTCTCCTCAGCTTTAGAGATTAGAGTTAGAGTCCCAGTCCTGTCGCTCCCTGCGTGTTCTCCCTGTATCTGCGTGGGTTTTCCCCAGGTGCTTCCCGGGTAGTTCCTCCCACAATCGAAAAACTTGCATTAGGTTATCTGTGGTTTCATTAATCAACAAGCAAGGCAAGGTGGGGACACCCAGTCAAAACCTGCTTAACCTCCTCCCCTTCTCTGAGAATACTTTGGTGATGCCATTACCTATTAATTTATATCCACCATTTTTATATTCCCAGGTCAATCTACAAAGAAATTTGCCTGTTCCCAGTGCAATGAATCATTCAAGACGGTCAAATCACAGCTGCATCACATTAGGACCAAGCACACTAAGAGCAGAGCCATTCTGCCATCCGACAGCATTGTGTTAAAAGAAGGCATGTCTGTTACAACTGATATGATTCACCCACCTCTACTATGCATGGAACCCGTTAGTCAAGCACAGCAACAAATAGATTCGCTTGGTGTAGAACAAATTAAAAAGCTAATAGAGAAATTGGGAAATGTCCAAAAAGTAAATCAGCTGGTTATATTTGGAATCGACCAGTTACCACTTCAACCGCAAACCATGGGACAACAGCCTCAAGGACTCATGCAACCATTGCACTTTAACTTCACCGAGCCAATGTTTCATCAAGCTGCGGAGGTACCTGGACACCAGGAAGCGGCAACAACTGGACTCAGTTTAGATTCGTTAGTGAATGTGACTGCTATTGAGCAGCAAGAGGGAACTCTGGGGCAGGATAAGACATGCATGGTTTCCTTAGAGTATCAAGAAAAACAGACACCAGCTGTTGAACCCCATATGTCAGAACCTCAGATGAAGGCCGTTCAATATGAAGTTGTACCAGAGCTGGCTGAGAAATTAGGTTTAACTTCTGAGGCCAGTCAAGACCTTCAACATCCGACAGTGGAACAGTGTGTTGGAGTTGTTTTGGATGCTGAAGCTCTAGAAACAGCGATTGCTGCTTCTACCATAGTCGATCTTAACAGCAAACCAAGTGAAGAAGATCACTCGTTAATGCCCGAGTCTGAGAACGCCAACACCAATTCTGATTCTCTCAACAAAAATGTTGAGGCGACAGATCCTTTAGTAGAACCTGAGGTCAATACAGGGCAGGGAAATCCTGATGCTGGTAGTCAAGAGTTTGTTCTCCAGCTAGAGGAGGTAGATCTAAAGACAATTTCATTAGCAGAGGATCCAGACTCTCAGATATGTCAGCCTCCTGCCAGCACTGTGGAGCCTGATCAAGAAAAACCTCAGCTGGAACCCCATAGTGAGCCAGATGTACAGCAGAATGTAACACAAGATGTACCAAAAGACCAGAACCTGTCCAGTACTGAAGATCTATCTTATGTAAAAAAGAAATTGCCAATAAAAAAGAAAGTATCAAAAAGACAGGTAACTCAGAAAGAAGTTGTACCTCATAAAGATGAAGTTGTGTTAAAAAGCTCACCAAAGGCACCCACTCTGAAAATGAGCGCTTCCTCAAAGACGCAAAAGAAGCGAGACAAAGGTAAAAGTAAGAAACTTATTGTTTGCTTCGGACCTAGAGAAAACAAGGAGAAATATTCAAAGCGGAAGCTGCTGCAGATATCGAAGCCAAGTCTATACAAAGACCAGCTTGAATCTGATCCACACAGAATGGCTGCTCTGTCAAAGAAGGATGTTCAACATTTGAAACAAAAAAAGAAAAATCAGAAACATGAAAAGGGAAGAAAAGCTAAACATGCTCCTGGTCACCTCAACAACCTTAATCTGCTCAATGATCCAAAAGAACCGAAGGGGCCAGAGCAGACACATCGAGGTAAACCCAAGAAAAGAAAAATTGAAAACCAGAGAGATTTGGTAAAGAAAGGAAAGCTTGCTCAGCAAGATGAAACTCCTGTGCCAAAGAAAAAAAATCATGGCGGCGTTCCGGAAGTAGCTTCTCAAAAGAAAGCGAAAGTTTCCCTCGCAGAGAAAAAAGGGATTAAGAAGAATAAAAAGTTGCCAAAGCAGAAGGAGCTGGACAAAAACATGTCTGAACCCTTAACTCTGGATCAGATAAAGCAGCAAGCCTTGCTATTGCTCAAAGGTCACAAACAACCCCAGCTGAAAGTGCACAAGTTAGACGCGATGACCACAGGTTTGCAGCAACAACTAACACCCAAGTACCAGACCAAAGAGAGTTCCAACCAGGTGGCGAAGACGTTGCCGGCAAAACAAAAGAAATCGATGCAAATGACGAGCCAGAAGAAAAAGAAAACAAAAACGGTGGGAAAGAAACCCAAAGAGCACAAGGAACCCTGTCCTGTACAAGGCGACGTCAGCGCCGCGTCCTCCGGCGTGCAGCAGAAAGTGGCCAGGAAGCGTAAAGCGCCTATAAAGATAGATCAGGAGATTGCACTGAGCCCTCCGTATTCTCAGGTCATCATTGGGTGTCACGATTGTGGGAAAAACTTTTCAGAAGTGTCTGCTTTACAAGAGCACATGGCTTCCATGCACTCCGAAAATGGACTCCTCTTGTCTAATGTGGCCCGCGAGGTTCCGTCGGTGTGTTCCAGAGCGAAAGAAGTCCTGCTGGCCAATGCGGTCCACTCGAACGGTTTTGAAATACAGGTCTCGGCAGACTGGGATATGGAAACCGAGATTGGGGAGATTGGTTTGGATGGCAGGTGTGAGCACAGGCTATCGTTTCCAGCTCTCAATCCTTCCCCTTCCTTTCCATTGAGAACAAACTCTGTTGAAGGTCAGGACAAGGAAGATTGCTCTCTTAATCAGGAGACTTATGAGGGACAGTCAGAAGGAATCGGAGAATTCAATCCACGTTTTACATCCGCAGAACAAGCGGCTTGCCTTGCTGAAACAAATGGTAAGAAGGCCAGGGAGCAGGAGGATGTAGAAGAACGTATTTTTCCAGAACGTTCAGAGGGCCAGGGTAGTATGGAGGTTAAAGGACTCTGTTCAGATGTGACTTCAGTCATGGCTGAGCACAATGAGGCCCATGACCATATGTCTACTCAGGTAAACAACCTCTTAATTGAGTCCCAACAGGGCTCTGATTACCAGGACCCCAAAGCAAACCAAAGCCACGTGAAGTACATTCCGACGCCGTCTCCGAACGGGACGTCTGCAAAAACTCCCAATCCAGCACTGACTCCAGATACACTGTTAGCAGAACAAGAGTTAAAGCAAGTGGAAGCGGCGACGCTCATACAGACACTGGAAACCCAAACTAAAACAGTGACGAGAGGTCGAGGAAGAGGACGAGGAAGCAAAGGCAGGGGGAGAAAACAGCTTGGAAAAAGGAACGCTTCTGGAAACAGATTTCCGAAAGATAAGGTAACGATTGAGGAAGACTGTCAGGTTGTCTACGAGCTGTATTCGCTCACAGATAAGGGTGAGAACAAGCAGGATAAGGAGGTGCACGAAAACAGAAAAGCCACCCATGGCACTGCCGCTTCTGCAGAACCATCCTCGGGAGAAACTTCTAAAGTTCAAGAATCCGTCGTGTTGGAGTTTCCTACTACGGCAGCTGCAGAAGAGCTGATAGGAGACGGTTCAGTGATTCAGACTCTTGGGGACCATGACAAAAACGGACGTTCTTGTAGTAGTGACAGTCAGAATGGAAACCCGCTACACTGCCAAGGTGAAACGACAGAACTGGTAAGTAACTTTTTGACGAACATATTCACATTTACAGCTTGTAAAAAACCATGGCAGTTAATGGAATGCTTGCTACCAAACATATAGCAGTGATGTCAGCAGTACTGACTGTCCTTCAGGTGTGATGTAAATAGGCAGATGTATTTGTTTACTAGTTTTATTTTATGCCGCTGTAACCGTGTTCACGACTAGAGGTGTAATCGCAATCCAAAAATGGGACGATGCACTGTCTGTCCAATTGAATTATATCCCCTCTTGATTTATCAGCCATCTGCAATTTCACTTTTGAACACCAGATGGTGCAGTCATAGTGAGAGATGCAAACATTTTAATTGCAGGGAGGAAAAGCTTCTCTTTTTTTTTATTTTTATACAAGAAATGCACATGTTGAAGTGTTATTCTTTAAAAGTGGAAAGAATTGTTTTCATTTGAGTACTGAAAATATAAAAGATAATCCTTTTCGTAGTCCTACAATGGAGAAATGTACAGATTACGGCAGCAAAGTGGTGCACAGTACAAAAGTGTAAAAACAAATGTGTAAATAGACTAAAGTAAAGAGCATTTCGCTGTTTATATATGTGTATTATTTATTTATATATATGTATGTGTGTGTGTGCGCGTGCACTGCTTCACAAAAATTAGGGGATATTTAATTTTAAAATATTGTATAATTGAATGTTACATTTTGTGAGGAGTGCGTGCGTGCGTGCGTGCGTGCGTGCGTGCGTGCGTGCGTGTGTGTGTGTTTTGAGCGGGGAATCTAAACTTTATTTGAGAATTAATATTGTGTTATTTCTGCTCCAAATGACAATCCATAGCCAACTTGTGGCGTAACCTTTGCCCGCGCCTCTTCTGAAGTGAAAATGGAAACCACTCCATCGGTTCTTACACCTCACCATGAACAACCCAGTGAGAGAAGCTTATTGCAAGGGGTCCAGGTGGTCCTGGTAAAGGCTGAAGATCACCATATACCCGATGAACCTCATGTGTTACAGGAGAACCAACAGGGGCAAATGTTTCAAGGTGAGAATAAACATCTTAAAGAGTTAAATGTTGTGGTTCTAGAATATATCCGGGTTCTGGATTTATGGGTTTAGCTTAAGCAACAGAACAGGAGTGTGAACACCAGGTCCCATAGATCATCACAGCCATGATTTTATATTCTGCTTATCCACAATGTCCATGCTTTAAAATCGAATTGCACATTTTAGTTCTTAGTGGTTGCCTTATTTAATATAACGCATTTTCTTTTTACATCCTAAAGAAAAGCACATGGGCCATTCCACAGTTGGGATTTGCTCTGGTTTGCCTCAGCCTTCTGGCAAGCAGTGCATCTTCTATCCTGTCAAGGAAGAGCAGCGAGAGATGCTGGTGGAGCCACCTCCTAATGAACAATTGCATTCCAATTCAGAAGTTCCAGAAGAGAGGGCAACATCTTGTAAGATCAACCCGCTCTTATTTCCAGTGTCAACATATAATAAAACACATTAGTTATTGGTTTTGATTGGCTTTCTACCATCCTGTAGGGGTTTCAGCTGAGTTAGGCGAGTGCCGGGAAATCAGGGTGGGGTGCACACACATGGAAATTCATCATAATATGTACCCTGGCATTGAAGAAGGTATGTAACATCACTAAGTTTGGTTGTAGATTTAAGTTTGTAATTGTGTTTTTATTTCTTTACCTTCTGGGACCGTGCACATCTTTTGCAGGCACTGAGCAACAGAGCACCGAAGACTTTCTACAGTTCCTTTCCCAGACCTCAGATACAGACGACTGTGATAACATGAACTCCGAGCCAGAAGCTGAAGCTCATATTATGTCTTGTTACCACGGTATCGACAACAATGCAGCAAAGCAACAACAGAAAACATCCAACTTTGAGCCGATTGGTAGAAACATTAAGTAAGGCTTTCTGGCAGACAGTATAACCCTTTAAGAGACTTTATAAGCACTGAATTGTTTTTTATTTACCTCATTTACGTTTTTTTAAATCTATGAGCAAAATGGTTTGAGTGCCTATAGAAAATGATCACACCCTGTTAAAATCTTTACACCCTAAAAATGAAAAGAAATTCACATTATAACCCTCAACATCAAACCTGAAAACACTGATCAATTATTAAAATACATTTAGTGGGAGTGTACTGCGTTCAAAACAATGTTTACAATTCATGTATAAAAAAAAAAATGCAGTGTAAATCTTGAATGAATCCCCTGCATTTAAATGACATTAGGAATTTTATATGATGCTGCAGCACCAAAATGTGGCTTCTCTGGACTGTGGTGGCCTAGTGGGTAAGACATGGACCAGAAGGTCCAGGGTTCAAATCCCACCTCTGCCAAGCTACCACAGTTGGGTCCTTGAGGCCCTTAACCCACCATTGCTTGGATTGTAAGACTGTATCAGTTGTAAGTCGCCCTGGATAAGGGCGTCTGTTACATCTGCACATTTTTACATTTACGTTATTTAGCAGTTTCACCAAATTGCCTTCTTAAATTAAAAATAAACTTAAACCTCTTTCTCCGTTGCAGAACGTAATCGTCTGTTGGCGTTTTTAAAATCTTGTGTAATACTGCCCTCCGTTGATATTTCAGTAAATAAAATAGAGCAAATGATTAAATGAGATGTGTCTAAGTTGCATTAGATAGTGTCATAAACATCGGATTTCTCCATCTTTATTAAATATAAATACACTGCTTAGAAAGTTTAGGAGATATTTCAAAATGAATTAAATATCCCCTCATTTTTGGGAGCAATATATTATATATATTCAGCTATCAATTTACAGATGTTTGTTGCCCACATGTATTTACATTCATTGACTAAAACTAATGCTATTTTCATTACGGTTGTGAAATGGTGACAAAAAATGAACCTAATATTTGTCTTATTACAAAATCTTTGTTTTTTTTCCTCTATAGAAATACAGGTCGTTTACTAGCAGAGCACCATGGGACAGGCAGCAGAGTGTGTCCTAAACCCATGGACTACTTTGTTCAGTACTTTCGTTGGAATACATGGAAGGAAATCGCAGCCTACACAGCATCGATACTGCCTGTTACTGAAAAAGAGGTGGCCCAGTTTGTAGGAATCCATATTGCTATGGGAACTCTGAAGGTGAGTAATCACTGTCACGTTATTTAGAAAACGTTTTCAGTTTGTAAATTGAGTCGGTCATGCTTTCTTCTGTAGCCTCTTGTGTTTATCAGTTTCTGACCACAGACATGCCCGCATGGTTTAAGTACGGGTGATCCAAAAATTTGAATAGAAATGAGAAAGAATAACTAGAACTAATTTATCTGGGATTTGTGCCCATTATGCTATTGCTACAATAACAAATCTAATGGTGGCCTAAGACTTTTACACAGTGCTGTTTGTTTTTTTTGTTTTTTTAATGATGAACCTGAAGAATTTTCTGCACCTTTTCTCTTTCTCTCTGAAGTTCCCCAGCTTGAAACTCTACTGGGAGGATTACACTCGAGTGTCTCTGATTGCTGATGCCATGTCAGCACCTAGGTTCTTTGAGCTGGCTTCTAAATTGAGGTTGGCCAGTCCTACAGTGGAGAGCTCAAATAAAAATAAACAAAGTGGTCCACAGCTTCAGTTGGACCCCAATCATGGGGCACTCGGACAAAGTTCTGGGTCCGTTGACAGATCCGGGATCCAGTGTACATCATCTCAGTTTTGCGTGTATCAGGATTGCGGAGAAACGTCGGCGTCGAACGTCGATCCCCTGTGGAAGGTTCGAGCAGTAGTGAAGACGGTCCAAGAAGGCTGCCGAGCCCTTAGGCGAATGGGTAACCATGGAGTCGATCAGTACTGCCTGCCTTTTGAAAGACACCCAACCCACTCGTTGCATCATGCGGTCATGGTGAGCAATTCCGGAATGGTGGTGGACTTCAGCTTGCGCGTTCACGACTGTCACCGAGAGGAGTTAGTGGAGAAGATGGTTTCCAGAGAAAAAGGGGACAATCAGGGCGTGGTCTTCCTGTGCAAGCCAGAACTGTCGACACCTTCCATGCTGGAGCATCTTCTGGAGGCAGGAGTACGCAGCGCTGGCAAAGTTGGCGGCGCCAGGGGTCAAACGGGCGATGAGTTTGTGACCACTGATGGAAAACTGAAATTGTTCAGGTGCCATCATGGTTTTATCCTGTCCGCTGTATCCAAGGAGAAATCTCCCTCGACGTCGATTGTCAGCGGTTTTGAGCGAGCTATCAAAGCCGCAAACCTGAACAGAGACTTAAGAAGCCTTTATCGCACACCATGCACCTGTCCATCACCCAGTGCCTGGCCGCAGTCTGTGCTTTGGGACCTCGTCGATCTGGCTTTAGTTAACTCTTGGTTGCAATACAAGCAAGATCAGAACCACCTTCCAGAGCCGTTGTCACTTATGGCGTTCCGTTTAGAAGTTTCCAAAGCTTTAATCCTTAGCAGCAGCATCGACGCTCAAGATTCTTCGCCGCCGTATCCACCTTCTCCCTTACGATCTGTGCCAAGTACAGGTACCGTGGGCACCTCCGAAGCCTTTATGACCCCTTTACCCGAGTCAGCCACACGTTACGACGGTTTGGGGCACTGGCCCGAGCAGGTTCCAGAGGGTCAAGAGGCTAGGTGCAGATTTGGTGGTTGCGAAAGAACATCTAGAGTACGATGCCTCAAATGCTGCGTGTTTCTCTGCATTTCTCGCAATCACAACTGCTTCCTGAAGTTTCACAGTCAAGCAGCTGAATGAGTGGACCAAATTACTGCACTCATAGGCTCATTCTATAAGAAAAAGGACAACTCATTTTTAGGAGAAGGTCAAATAATTTTACACAGAATTGCATGTAACCCCACAGAAAGATTGCTGACCCTTGTCACCATTTGTCTTTTTTTCTTTTCTTTTTTAAACAAATTATTCTCGTATATTATTACTAGGGGTGTAACGATGCAAAAGACATTTAATTTTGATTTCTGCAGGCCAAACAATGTAAAAAAAAATCCATATTTTTTGTACAGGTGCTCCAATATTTGCTATGGATATACATTTCGCCAAATCCATCTAAATTTGAATGTATCATAAGCCGATGGTTCATTTTTAGATTATATATTGTAGAGTAGTCTACCATCAACGCTTAAAACGCAAAAGGAATGAGCAAAACGAGTTTAAAATTGTAAACAAAATGCTCTGTTGTAGCTTCGCCCTATCTAAAAACTTTTCTTTTTTTTAATTTTGGAAGAATAACAGTTAAAAAATGTTTTCTTGTATAAGTGATTATAATTATTTAAGTCCTTACTCTGCTGTAATTAAAATAAATGAGGAGTTTTACATAATGCTACTGCCACAAAATAGCCAATTAACATTCTTACCCAAGTTAAATAACTAGATTTTCAGTCTTAAGTCATTGCAGAACAGAAGATAATATAGACAGTACATTCCCTTCTTCCAATATCGGAGTATGGGAATATGATGTATAATTTCGCCCTCTGGTGGCTTAAAAATGCAGTTGCAGAAAGCATCTCTAGTCCGCATTGACCATCGGGACATTTTTGCACCGTTACACCCTTTATAACAATGTTAAACTGATGCAGATCACATGTTTACTAAGCCATTTTGGATACTTTTTTTGGCCCTGATTCTTAATGAACTGAATACCAGTATGCTGTTTTACAAAATACTGCAAGACATCAGCCATACTCTGGTATTTTAAATCTGTTTTGTCTTTATAATGTAAATATAATTTATGAGTTGACTAAGACAGTGGAAATGAAATGCCAGTTTTGGTGAAGCCAGGTTTATTACAGATAGTTGTGTATATATGGTGTAATATCAGATGCCCTATTTCATTTTTCCCCAGTGAGCATATAACTGTTGACTTTCGTTAAATGTGTACAATGTGTAGGCTACATTAAAGGAAATGCCTCTCATCTTAGGGAATAGGGGGTCAAAAATCTGAGACCACTTTTGAAAATGCTTGTATTTTTGCATTCCGTTGTGTGTCTTCAAAAATACACTTTTTTTGTCAGCAGGTGTTGCTAGAGTTTGCTCGGTTTTCTGTCATTCGGACATGAATCAATATCGCAGTAAGTTCTGGTGTTTCAGCAAGTTTCCCAATTTCCATTAACATGTGTAATCAGAATTATGTATTGTGTTATTTCTATTTTCTGTCCACATTTTGTTTCTCATCTTGGCAGTAATTACACAGGCAGAGGGACTTTTATGTTTGTTTACTTTTTCTGAAGTCAATTCACAAATGTCTATGAATTCTCCTTTGTAATGATACAAAATAGTAAATGAATGGGTTTAAACTAGGGATGTTTAACATGAAAATATTTTAATGCTGTTAATCGCATTTTTGCCACTTGAATGCACATTAGGTACTTGTACTTATTGGTCACGGCCCAAATTGTCCCTGTTTTCTACATTGTGTCAAGTGTCATTAGACTATAGGGAACAAATTGGTTCATAAATGATTTGGGACATTTCCATATACGGAAGTGCCAAATAAAATGAATACTTTTTTATTAAAAAGACGTTGTTCTGATAACATTTTCATTGTATTTAATTATTAAAACATAATGATTACGTTTTCTTGAAGCTTATATTTTCCACCATATGACTGTATTTTGTGTTTTAAAGAAAAAAACGTTCCTTGTTGCCAAGTACGAACAAGCAAAAATGCGATTGTAACATTAACATTTTGATTGCTGCAGTTAGCACAAGGTATGTTTGGCTGATTTGTTACTCAGTGTACATGTTTTTTAAATTGTGTTATTTATTTGAATGTATTTAGAATCAACATTAACTTTCAAATTTTTTTTATATTTATGATGTGTAAAATTTCACCATAAAGCTGTGTGCAGCACGTTCATTTGCTTTGCCCCGGCTTACCCAGAAACACACACACACACACACACACTTACTCAAAAGGTTTTGGAATTGTTTCACCTTTATGGGATGGGAAACTGTCTTTTATGTGACAGCACAACATCTTGATTTGTATTTATGATGCAAGTTGGTAGTCATTTTAATACTAAGGATAATGTCCTTATCAGAGCATTAACGGTTTAGATATTTTATATCATATGACAATTAATCTCAACCATTTGTTTGGCCTGTAATGAATTTGGTGGAAATATTTGATGAAATCAGATCAGGTTTAGTATGGTCTGAATAAAATGGTGATATTTTTAAATTGGGATGAAAGTTATTGTTGATAAATGTTCTCTGAAGCATTTTTATAGTTTTATTGCTTTTAGGGCTAGTCCTTGGTCATGATTTCAAGATTTTCAAGTTACTATACTTTTTGTTTGTGGTAATTAAATTTGTTTGTATTTTTTTTCCTCCGTATTTTCAGCTGTTTTTTTTTTTTATCTTGCACTAAGAATCTGGACCACAATGTGAATAGCTGTGAAAAAATACTGAGCTGTAACTGTTCAATACTGACTGTGTATAGATTTAGGTGATGCGATTTTCTCCCATAAGTTATGTCAACAAAGATTGTGTATCATTGTTTTTTTTTTTATTTCCACATGACTGATGAAATAAACGGTTTTGCTTTTGTAGTTACTTGTAGATGTTCATTAAAGCGTATGGAAGATGCTGATACTTTGGCTTATTGTTTATGGGGGGGGTATGTAGTATGTTTGTACGTAAACAGAGTTGTACTTTGGCATGTGTTAAGTTAAGAAATCTTGGAATGATCACAAAGTAAATCACACAGGCTAAAGGATTATGAAATAGCACGTAATGCTTGATATTTATTTTAATTTCCTTTTCAGCCTTAATTTGTCATTTAGCAGACCCCCTTATCCACAGCGACTTACAATTTATACAGTCTTACAATGCAAGCAATTGTGGTTTAAGGGGCTTCCTCAGGCTCCCAATTAAGGCAGAGGTGGAATTCGCTTCTTTCCTTCCGGTTCATAGTCCAGTACTTTAACCACTAGGCCACCACAGTCCCTTTCATCCTTTTCATGTTTGAGTGTAAAATACCAAACTATTTGGGTGGTGGATCATTCCCACCACTGCAATGACACTGACGTGGTGATGGGTTGTTGTGTTGAGCTGGTGTGAATGGATCAGACAGCAGTGCTGCTAGAGTTTAACACTCTGCTGGACACCAATCAAAAATGTCAAGCCACCAGCAGTAGGCAGCATCCTTCACAGATGAAGAATTCAAGGATGACTAATAAACTACAATATAAGAGCACAGGGGGAATATTTAAATTTACAACATTTAGCAGACGCCTTTATCCATAGCAACTTACAACTCATACAGTCTTACAATCCAAGCAATTGTGGGTTAAGTGACTTGCTCAAGGACCCAACTG
>JAVSBV010157768.1:0-14771 GCA_033117975.1 Parotocinclus spilosoma
TCAATGGCGCCCGTGCGCTTATCCGTGCGTCCCAGAGATAGCTGGTAAGATCCGAGAGCATTTAGAGCTGGAGGATCAGTACACCTAGGTTACACCTATCCCGCATACTTGGTTCCAAAATTAAAAACACCATCCGCTATCGTAACAGGGATGGCCTCTGGTGTTGTCTTCGGGTTGCTGAAGCCCATTTGCTTCAAGGTTCAGATCTTGTTACAACCAAGGTAATCAGAAGAGCATCTCTAAAGGAATGTCAATGTCAAACTTTGAAGCAGATGAGCTACTGCGGCAGAAAACTACAGAGTGCCACTTCTGATAAAAAAATACTTCTGTCACTTGTAGCTTATGGCAACATTTTCAAGACTTAAAAGGCAAATGTCGAGTAACTTTCAGTACCGTTTTCAACACAGGTCTTTTTGTCTTACAAAACCTGACTGTTATATTTCCAATGCATAGCAGATACAGCAGTCCATATGTAATTGAAAATAACAAACAAGCACAGTCCTCTCATGTTGTTTAATCAGTACGACATGACTTGTTGTAGCTGCATTCCAATTTCAGCCGTGCTACTGTGAACAACATTCTCTACCTCTTCAATCGTTATCTCCTGGCTACGCGTGACTCAGAGGTGAAAAATAAAAAATACCAACTTAGAAACTGCATTAACCTCCGGATCACTATGTTTCGCACTGCAGCGCACCTGCCAGATTATTCTGACATCATACGCCACAGTGGGTTTGAGTAGTGATTCATGGGACACTGATTGTCCCCTTCCTGCCATCTAACACCTCTTTAGTTGTTTTCTCTTAGAGATGCACATCACAGTGCCATTCTTTTCAACAAGAACAGCAGGTCTGACTCGTGGGGAGAGTTTTTCTAATTTCCGGCTTCAATACTGTTAATATTCATCAGTGTTGGCAGGTTAATAACTGCACTACCCACTCATGAAACTCAGGAGCCTCTTGAACTGTGCACTGACCACATTTATTAACCCCAGTTTTAGGGCTGACTGGCTTGTTTTTGCAAAATCAGACACACCAGACAATATTATTACCAGTTTTGTGCCATTGTAATACTTGCTTGAACTTGAAGCCATGTGACAAGGTCAATTTATGATTCAGTACAAAGTGATTTGGGTTCACAAGAACATCTACATTTTTATTGTGTTGCTTTTTTATTTTTACATATACAGTATTGTATTCTTAGTGCAAATACATAATTCCCCATGGATCCTTAAAATGTTACTTTATAAGAACCAATCAAAAGCAAAATAGGAACTGAATCCTCCAGAATACTTGCTATGCCATCAGCCAGAGTTCACCAAGAGAGTAAGTGTTGCTGTTACTTTTGACTTTCAAGCCATTACTCACTAAATGAGATTTTCCAACACTTTATTATGAAATAAGCTTTGGTCATGATTATTTTGGACAACTGTAGGTTAAAGTAAATGTAAATGCAAGTAAAGTAAAACATTAATTCACTAGTAATCAAGTAATGATATATCTGCTTTGATACACTATATAGTCAATAAGGATTGTGTCAAAGTGTTCTGCCAAACACACATTAAACTCCGCAGTTCATGATACATTTTAGTTATGATGGATTTTGTCGGGAACATATCCCCTTTGTAAATCAGGGAGCACAATACTACTACATTACTGAAAATAATGGCCTATTCAGTGTGGATTTTCCGGTAATAAGTACACAGATAAACACGTAGCATCATACTGCTTCACCATATTTTGAAAGTGCAAATACTTAACACAAAAAATTGAAAAAAAGCCATGAACATCCAGATGACACTATCACAGGTTGGATTCTGAATATAAATCAATTCATTTTAATTGTAGCTAATGGAATGACTGAAGTGACAAGTGCTTTTTTTCTATAATACTAGGGCAGAAGCCGCAAATTGTTAGTTTACTGCTTACCCGATGCAAAGAAATTTAGAGGCTAATTCATTGTAATCAATTCCTCAGTCCATGTTTGTACTTGCCTTGCACTTTTTGGTAATTTTCTCTTCTATCATACTTGTCCTCACTCATGATCCAACAAACTGATCTGCAAAGCCAGTGTTGTTGTGGGCGTGGAGTCAGACTCCCTGATGGCAGTGTCAGAAATGAGGATGCTGTCTAAGCTGCATTTGTGATGAGTCACAGGAGCACATTTAGTGCAAGAATCATTCTACCAAAATGCACCACAGGAGGTCATTCCAAACTTTAGAACTCTTTCCTTAATGTGTGACACTATGCTTCATCTGTGCAATACTCAAGTTATATTGTTTATATGTGCAATAATAATTGTAATGCAATTCATTTTAATATGTGTGCAATAACTCAGAGGTCCAGTAGCTTGAACTGCTTTATGCAGTATGTCATTATTACATTTAGTGCCACTTTATTACATTCATGTCATATAAAAAACATGCATATATTTACCTTTTTTCTCTTTTTGTTTTAAATTATAGTGTGTTTATTCACAAATGATTGCAGCTGTAACTATAGCAATTTCCCTTCTTGGCTTAATAAAGTGTATCCGATTATTATGGATTTGAAAAGGCCTAAGCCAGGGTGTCAGATAAGCTAACGAAAAGGTATGTAAAGCACATGAACTATGATGGTGGAAATGTGTTTAATTTTTTTAGGTACCACCAGCTAAAACTGGTCCACTCATACTCAAATGCAGGTATTGCAACCTAACAGTGAACTTTATAAGGACTAATTAACATTCTTGACCAAATCCCCCAAAATATCGCAATATATTTTTGTCAGTATCACACACACCTCTACTTACTTTAGTGTACGTTTACAGTTCATAAGATTTACACTTTTGTATACTTGTATTTAATGCATCTTTCTATTTGATACTTTTTTTTAACCTTAATCCAAGGTACAAAGGCAAGGTCAAGAATTGGTTGTGGATTTTAGTGGAGTGGATGGGATATATCTGCATGAAATGGCTGTGGATAGTAGTTACTATCTTAGTTACTACATATAGAGCTCACAGACAAGAATGAAGCCTTACTGCAAAAAGTTCCTGGGTTCAGTCCCACCATGTCTGTGTGGGTTCAGTCCCAGTACTTCCGTTTCCTTCCACAGTCTAAAGACATGCATGTTAGTTTAAATGATTAATCTAAATTGGCATTGACTTGAGTGTATGTGACTAGTCTTGAGATAACCTTGTGTATAGATACAACCTTGTATGTGTCGCTAAAATGGCCACCGATGCATATAACGTTCAATAAAACAATCAAACAAATGTCAAGACATATTGGTACTAATCACGTCATACATATCATAATCACAATACATATCATCTGCTGTGAAAACTGATAAAAAGTTTATATTGTATTATTATAGTAGTATTGTTTATGGTAAGATCACATGCATAAGCATCCTTTAAAATGTAGCAAATGGGTATGGCCTCAGCTTGAATAAAGTTACAGGAAGTTATAAAGCATTCATAAATCTTACAAAACTTTGGAAACAACTAGAGCTAATGCCACTTTCCTGGCACCAGTGCCACTCAAGGGCAAGGAACTGGCAGATTGCAGCTAGTCTGGGAGTGTAGAGTCTCATTACCGCTTCTGCACACATCACTAAGCCGAGCTGTTGATCTCTTAAATGAGTCCTTTCTGTGACAATGTAATTGTGGCTGGTACACAGCAACAACAACAAAGATCAACAGTAGGACATAGAAGCTACTGACCTCTAGCTCACAATAGCTTGAGGCTCTGTGCTGCACTTGCCAAAAATGCCCAGATGCCCTTGAGTGGCCGCTAACACAAATGAGCCTGACCCTGCTACTTTCCGACACGGCTAAATAAACTCAGGCAGAAAGTTACTTTGATCATTAGTCATCTGGACCCACTGCTCGTGTCAACTGGTCCCCCTTTGAGTTATAATTGAACCTGTTCTGTCAACAAAGACCAAAAAAAAAAGAAGAAATGCCCTGTTGAAGGTGGGAGCTCAGAGATCCTGTCATCATTTATCCTCATCAGGAAATGATGCAAGAATTCAAAATAGTGCATGTTTGTCAAGAGAAGACGCAATCGAAGATCTTTTTCACCGACTCCTAATCAAGCTGACAACTGTTGTGGAATTGCGGCCACAGTGTTAGCATGGAGTGAGGGGGAGGATGAAATATGCAGCAACTAGACTTAATTGAGTACATGCCAGCTTATTGAAGCCTAAATTGAAGACATTCAAGACAGTCGGGTAGACCGACGCAGAGCTCTGTTCTTGGCTGACACCAAATCATGCATTGGGAGAACTACAGCAGTGAATCGAAGATTCGCTGAAGTTCTGTATACATGGAGCTGACACGTGCAGTACCAAATTATAAAATGTAATTTCTTCCCTTGCATCCCTCCAGGTGAATCCTGCCTATGATTGGTACAGGAATAATCCACTTTGAAGGAAGTTACCTTATAGATGTGTGCTAAATAGAAACAGTCAGTAGGTAATAATCAGTTTGGGAACACTATTAGTGCGTCTTGAGCTCATGGACACAGATTAAAGTCTGTCACTCTGTTACAGTCTGTCAGGGCTATTATCATCAATGGATCATGAACAGAAATATTTGACAGCACAGCCAGGTTAAACGAGACAAACCGTAGGGAAGAACTTGTTAACCTTTGAGCCACTGTGCTGACTGTGTGAAGAGCGTTGTCCTGCAAAGTGAAATAAATAAGGCTTTTATAAAATCAATATGTGACTTTCCTGCTGAGAGGAGGAGGGTGTAACCCTTGCCTACACCTTTCAGTGCATGAACATCAACCCGTGGCTGCCTTGATAAAATATTCCATCACATGCATGAAGAGATGACTGATTCTATCATGTTTGTTGCTGGACCACCTAATGGGTCGACCTAGAGGTTTGATTTTCTTTTACTGATTGTCTAGCTGACTCCCCACACAACTTATGAAATTTACTCAGGATATCTGTACAGCTGGTGGCAGCATACAGCCAAAACTTCATTATCCTGTTAATATGCTAAGGATCAGAGCTGCTACAGTCACATGATTATAAACAGTCGCTTTACTATGGTAGTTTTTAGAAACTCCAGTTATTGTATGGTTAATCAATATTCTAACAATCCAATGCGGTAGCACTCAGTTTTTGATCACCTCAGAAGTCTTCAAATTTGGTTCTCGGTGCATTTTGACTAGAAAAATCTGTTTCAGCTATCGTTGTTTGCCTGGTACTCGGTGCACTTACTAGTCGACACGTGCAGCTCGGTTCATGATTCACAATTCAGTGTACAGCGATGTATTCATTTACTGTGACAAGAGCCCTTTCTCAGTAAATATCTGTAGCTGTATTTATCATGTATCTTTATTTTTACACCTACAGTTCTATATTCATAACGCAAAGACGTCTACCACTGAATTCAATGTTCCAATGTTCATTGTAAAAGCAAACATTTGTGTAGATAAAATTTGCAGCGGCTGCTCTAATTGGATTAGTTCCAACTCATTCTAATAGTGGAACAGTTTGTCCTTATACGTAAAAAACACTCAAGTAGTAAGATTTTATCCCCGAAAACTATGGACAACATTAGCATTTCATATAGTGAGGTTGCCTCATAGCACAGAGATCAATCCTGACCCGGGACTCCACCTGTGTGGATATGTATATCCTACTCATGTCTGTGTATCGATTTAGCCTTCTACTTGTCAGGAACAACTGCTGACGTGATATTAAAGCAAAAACCTGTATATTTTTCTTTTTGTTAAAAATACACACACACACAGACACACGCACGCGCCCCATCCCGAGGGTTAACCATGGTTAATGTTCATAATGTATTAAGCAAAACACATTAAAATGGCTACTGGTTGCTCTTATGCTGCCCAGAATTATATTTCAAACAGTTATCATCTTGTCCACTTAATCCTGGTCAGGGCCATGGGAGAGCTGGTGCTACCAACACAGTGCAAGGCAGGAACAATCCTAGACAGGGTACCAGGCAGGGTTATTATCATTAACGAAAGCTGAAATTGAAAAAACATTTTCATTGACTGAAATAAATAAAAACGATAATTAAAAGAAAAAAACGATAACTAGCGGAAACTTTATTATGTGTTTACAAAACGAACTAAAACGTACTGAAATTATAGATAAAATACCCTTTGTTTTCGTGTTTGTCAATTTATTTATAAGCCTTAAGAACTGATGTGAAATTGATTTTTTTCTGACCGTTTTACGTTACCTGCCGGCACTTTACGGCACCACATAATGCCTGACGGCCCTGTTTGCTGTGTTTCCCTGTGAGAAAGCGGCAGAGTCCTATATGGGATTTATTTAAATATGTAAATAAATACTTCGCAAGGGGAAAAAACCCACGAATCTCAAAGTCCATTTGAGAAGCTCGCACAAGAGGGCTAATTGCGAGTACCTTGACCAGCTCTGAGTAGCCCCCCAAGAGAAGCTACATCCCGGCTAGGTAGCACCGGCTAACCGTCGACCAAGCTGCTGGTTAGTTAATACTATATGTTATGTTATGTTGTGTTGTGTTGTGTTATGTTGTATCCATATATGTCCTTAGTTAATATTGAATTTTCCGCAGCAGTTTTACACACATTTTGCACTTACGGCTGCTATCTTGTGGACTGTTACAGATTTTGTGGACAGTTAGTCTTTTAACAGTCATTGAAGAAATGTTTTAAATTGTATCTTTTGTTGAGTTTTTGTTACACAATACCTAATCTGACCTTTTTGGGTCCTGCACCAGAAAAATAACCGAATGTATTAAAAAACTAAAACTAATACCAAAACTAACGAAAACTAAACTAAAACTAAGCATTAAAAAAATAAAACTAATAAAAACTAGCAAACTCAACCTAAAAACTAATTAAAACTAACTGAATTTGTGAAAAAAAAAAAGTCAAAACGAAATAATACTAAACTATATTGAAAAATCCAAAACTATAACTTTTTCTTTAATCACAGGCCAATGGTGGAACACGATGCGTAATCGGGTAATCAGACATGGAGAAAGCTGGATATCAAAAAGTCGGTTCGAGAATTTGTCCAACATTTTAAGGGAATCATCTTATTAAGTGTGACCTTACCAGTGAAATCACACCAGCTTTACAGATTATCTCAAACTGCCTAGAGTTGATATGCAGCAAATGGTTTCGTTCCATTAAAGTCTGTTTGCTTTGTGACAGAGTAATCACACTTTACCTCAGAGGAGATGCAGATACATGTTTCATGCTGAACCAAAGTTCAATCTAGTTCAACATGAAAACATTTTGCTAAACTTTCAAAGCTCTTCTGATGTGCTGCATGTGCCAGGAAGTGAATAGCTTTGTACTGGTTGTTTTCCATCTCAACCATATCATAAAAGTGTTAGCAGAAGAATCCACAGTGCAAACGAGCACAACAGTTGATGAGGGTACAATTACACTGGTTTTGTTCTAAGCCGAGACCCGTGTTATCAAGCTTCTGAAGTTCCCTGATTTTTTATTCATCCATGCTCTATGCTTATCGACCGGAGCACAGCACATAAACCCACGCACACACACTGCCAGTCGGGAACCCCTCATTTTCTAATAAGTCCCTACCTAAGCCTCATTGTTACGCCCATAAAGAAAAAACGATGTATAAGTAAATGACTGCCTTGCATAACCATAGGCAGTGTTGCTAGACCGTGCAATCTGTTAACAGTTCATTAAAAAATATCAATACATTTACAGTACTGTGCAAAAGTCTTAGGCCACCATTAGATGTGTTGTTTTAGCAATGTTTCACAATGGTATATTAATCTAATGATGGCCTAAGATCCTAAGACTTCCAGACCTAAACCTAATAGAACATTTTTGGAAAGAAGCAGAAACTAAAAAACAGCCTGGAAACTTGAAAGATCTGGAGAAGGCCTGTATGGAGAAGTGGTCCAAAACCCTAGATGCAGTGTGTGCAAACTTGGTAAAGAAGTACAGGAAAGGTCTGACCTCTGTAATTGCTAACAAAGGATTCTGTACCAAATATTCATTTCTGTTTTTCTATTGTATCAAATACTTGTCATGCAATAAGATGCAAATCAATCATTTTTAAATCATACAATGTGATTTTTTCTCGATTCTGTCTCTCACAGTTGAAGTGTACCTACGATAAAAATTACACACAACCCTAACCTTTGTAGGTGGGAAAACTTGCATATTTATGAGCAGTACTCGCACACTGGCACACGTTGATGCCAATTTGAGTATTCCATTAATCCAACACACATGTTTTTGAACTGTGGAAAGAAACCAGAGTACCAAAAGTAAAGTCACGCAGCAAATGGGAGAATATGCAGACTTCACACAGGACCCAGGTCACTCCATGTTGGGATTGAACCCAGGACCTTGCCGCCCCAGCTCTTATGAACTTTAAGGATAACACAGAGCAACACTTGAGTCTTAAAAAAAAAAAATCTAATCAAGAAAACCAGCTCTAGAGAAGAGTTACACAGTGCAGGACTTTGTGAGGCCATAACCTGGCTTTGAATATTTTTTAATTATTGAATACATGTACAAAAACTAACTCCTATTGACAATTATGTTAAAGGCTGAATAATTAAAGCTAGTATTCAACTAACTGTCCAGTATGTGTAAAGCTCAAAATTCATTTAAAATGCTATATAGTTATGCACGCTTTAACAACCTCTTTGACTAAATATATAAAGTGAAACATCTGGAAAAATATTAATCAAAAATCTTGCTTTAAACAAAAAAAAAAAAAAAAAACACTGATCTTTGACTCTTCAACTTTCTACCAGCCATTGCTCAACACCTGCCCCGGTGAGAAGTGCCTACGTATGATATATTAAGATATATTAAAGTGAACATTAAGTGTCCCCTCCATTTATTTAATGCTTCCCAAGACACTTCCCAACAGTTTGATTGATATTTCGACTAAAAGGTTACTTTCAAACCATGTTTTTCAAAAGTATCCATTCTGAAAAAAGCCCAAGAATTATGAAAAGCACAGAATATTGACCCAGTTCCTTCCTATTGAAGGAGCGCTAAAATCCACCCCTCAAAATTCGCCTTTCGACATCATCAATTGGAATATGGTAAAGTAATGCATGCTGTATGAAACAATTTAATCAATCCTATGATTTAAGCCTATCCAATGATGGTGTGCAACTCTCTGAAGTCTCACCTCACAGTCTCTGGTTTTTAGAAAGCTTTAGCTCATGTTTTGCTAGAAGAGCTTGTTTTTGCCCCATAAATTCACATCTATTCTTATAACAGAGTATTTATACAAAAACTATACAAAATCATGCAAATGATACATGTTAAAGATTGACACGTCAAAGAAGAGTGGATCGCTGTCGTCTACACAGCATTGATAACACCACTGCATTTTTTAATTATGGAAATTAAGAAATTCACAATAATTACAGAAAATACAGTAATGTACTGTTAAGTTACTGTTACTATACTGTTGAGCAGCAAGAACTTAAAAAGTGAGTAACAAATGCAGTCATTTTTCATGATTTCTTTCAGGTTATGTAGCAATACTACATAATTAAGGTATTTGATGAAAAAGAGAAAAACAAATACAGGGTTGCACTAGGAATTCTTATGGTAAAAGTGAATTTTTAAAAAGGATTCATAACATTATGGTCATAGGCCAAGGGAAAAGGGTCATAGGCCAGTAAGTGCTGTATTCAAACATTGGTCTTTTTCAATGAGGAATAGTGTTATGTCAAATTGTTCGAATATCCCCACTAATATGTCAAATCATCTGCAATCTCTACCAGAAATTATTACGTAATCATGTACCAACAAATCATCCACTAAGAGGAAAGGGGGGTAAGGGGGTAGGGGTTGTATAGCATAATAACTGGAAAAGACGTAACAACACAGAGGAATTTGAAAAGTGCTTTGTGAGAAAGAACTCGTTTATGTAACTCCATATGTTGACGATCCATACTGATTAGTTCTCCCATATGTGCTTGTCTGATTCTGAAACAACACTTTGCCCCGCCTTACCCCGACTGCTTACACTTTCTTCCTAAAACATGTTTATGGGATCAGAAACTGTATTTTATGTGCCAGTTTAACGGACTTACGCAGCATTGCAAAGTTCTTGGTCCATGGTGCATCAGGTCACCACAAAACGAAACGAATTCTCAGATAGACATTAATCAGCAGCTGAGTATAGATAGATCACAAATACTGCTCACAAAAGTAAGGGGGTGTTTCAAAATGAAATATTGCCTTTTTTGGGCAGTGTATAGTTGCCTATGTGGTAAAACATGATCGTCATCTGTTCTTATATGGGACGCGGTCATTACATGTGCTGTGCTACAATACTGAAACCAGCTTTGAATTACTTTGCTTTTATGACAACAAACACCATTATACTGACTTTAGGTAGGATGCACATGCTAAGTAACTATACTCAGACAGGCTGTGACATGCTTGAATGGTCTTAAGGGGCTCATTGAGCAAAGAAATACTTTTTCAAACCCCTACATTACAATTTTTACAAAAAATTTGGGACCAAGGATTCATGCACTTTACACCAAAATCTGATTCAAACAACTGCAGTTTATGAGGCCAGGCAAGTCATTTTCAGTGACAAAAGTTGAACACATCAAGGTCATTGTTTTAGTTCACTTGGTTAAAACAGACCAAATAAGTCTGGGAATCCTTCTTCGACATATTTATAAACAAGGCATTTCCACCCACAGACCTTCTGCATGCTGTGTGGTGTGTTTGTTGCCCCTTTCTGTCTAAATGTTCTAGAATGTTATGGCTACTGTGCATGACAATCCCAGAAGATCAGCAGTTTCCGAAAAAAAAATGAAACTACCATCTGGCACCAACAACCATGACAAGGTCAAACTGGCCAAGAGCTGAATCAGCAAAATTGCATGTGACGCTGCTACCAATGAATTGGTATGGAATGTAGAGGTGTCCCTAAAAAGCTGGTAGTGAGTGTGAGTGCTGGCGTGTTTTGGATCATTGTCCTGCTGCAGCGTCCAAGTTCGTTTCAGCTTGAGGTCACGAACAGATGGTCGGTCATTCTCCTTCAGGATCTTTTGGTAGACGCAGAATTCATAGTTCCATTTATCACAGCAAGTCTTCCAGGTCCTGCTGCAGCAAAACAGCCCCAGACCATCACAATACCACCACCATATTTTACTGTCGGTATAATGTTCTTTTTCTGAAATGCAGTGTTTCTTTTACGCCAGATGTAATGGGACACACGCCTTCCAAATAGTTTAACTTTGTCTCATCGGTTCACAGAATGTTTTCCCAAAAGGCTTGAAGATCATCAAGATGTGTTTCGGAAAAAACTGAGACAAGCGTTAATGTTCTTTTTGCTTAGCAGTGGTTTTTCTTTTTGGAGCTCTGCCATGCAGGCCATTTTTGCCCAGTGTCTTTCTGATGGTGGAGGCATAAACTCTGACTTTAACTGAGGCAGTTCTTTGGACGTTGTGGTGGGGTCTTTTGTGACCTCTTAGACGAGTCGTCGCTGCGCTCTTGCGGTAATTTTGGGCGGCCGGCCAGTCCTGGGAAGGTTCACCACTGTTCTATGTCTTTGCCATTTGTGGATAATGGCTCTCACTGTGGTTTGCTGGATTCCCAAAGCTTTGGAAATGGCTTCATAACCCTTTCCAGACTGATAGATCTCAATTACTTTCTTTCTCAATTGTTTCTGAATTTCTTTGGATCTCGGCATGATGTGTAGCTTTTAAGGATCTTTTGGTGGACTTCCCTTTGTCATGCAGGTCCTATTTAAGTGATGTCTTGATTGAGAACAGGTGTGGCAATAATCAGGCCTGGGTGTGGCTAGAGACAGCGTACTCAGGTGTGATAAACCACAGGTATAGTATGTTTTAACAAAGGGAGGCAATCACTTTTTCACACAGGGCCATGTAAGTTTGGATTTTTTTCTCCCTCAATAATAAACACCTTCATTTACAAACTGCATTTTGTGTTTGTGTTATCTTTGACTACTATTTAAATTGGTTTGATGTTCCGAAACACTTGACAAACATGTAAAAAAACAGGAAATGAGGAAGGGGCAAACACTTTTTCACACCACGAAAGAAAATGTTCAGGCTCTGTAAACAGTGTATTTTCTGTATCTGTAAATTGTGTATAAACTGAGGAATTTGTTACTCAACACTACAAGAGCAAGGTATATAATAGCTCATGAAGTCACAGAGGAACTCAATTTTACATATTTAAAAAAATGATATTCTTATATTGCTCATATAGGCTAATGTGATTGCTAATGAGTTCACCATCAGGATGTTTATTTAGACTCTCTAGAAGGCTACTGGAAAAAACAATGTGAACAGATGGGATTAAAATAGATATTTTTGCTTTAAATGGGAACCTTTATGTATATAACCCTAATGTTTCAGAATGGCCAAATCTATGTACTAACATTAATTTAATACAAATGAATCCAAGTGAGGAAAACCACCAAGATCTCAAAGTTGAAGCAGTTCTGTGCAGAGGTACAGGATAAAATTTATCCAGGCTCTATGTGCAGGACTGCAATTACTTTACTTCCTACTGGTTCTTTAAATAGTTGAACGAGCTTTTAGAAATTCAAAATACTATGAAATGTGCAAATCTCTTCCAAACAATCCTTGAGAAACATTGCTTTTTAAACATTTCAATAATTTTTTCACACATTTGTTGCATACTGGAGTCCTAGATTTTTCTATATGCTGCTTTTGTACCAAATTACGACCGTAATCACTTTATTACTGCCCAACTTTATTAACAACTTTAATACTACCCAAAATTGCACCCGTCCCCACCTTTACTGGCAGGCCTGAAGTGCAGGAACATATGCTTATTAACATACTGAGTTCATACTGTTTGCAAGGAAGTAAAAGTAAATGTAAGGAGCAATGTTTTTTATTTATTTGCACTTTCCGTACTGTACCATCTTTTTTCCATATGATGCATGGCATTGGCTTTTTGTAACTGCGCCCAGAACGGCACTCTAGCTCGCATATCACACCTCCGCTAAGCCAGTTTCATTCCCCTGCTACATTTCAATGGATGTGGGAACTTGGAGAACCACTATCTGGTTTATACACTGATTTATACTCACACAGTTGAGGAACACTTGGTCCACTTGGAAGAGGTTCTTGACGGCAAACATGTTACTGACTAACCATGCTGAGAGATGTTAAGCTGTGGCATAAGCAGTGGAGAGCATAGTGGATATGCCAGTTTTGCTTATGTACTAACAGGCTTTTTTGGAGCCTTTGTGAAAGCAGTCGCTACCAGCAGTTGCATCAAATATTTTGGAAATTACCAAATAAATTTGTGGACCTACAAATTGGGCACTTTGAGATGGATCAATAATCTGACTGAGATCCACAATAAACTGGTACCACTTTGGAGGGGCCCCTAATCCTAAACCTGTTCACACAGATACTGAGTAAGCTCATTATTCAAGGTCCTGATTATTTGCTGGTCTGCTGTGTTTACACAAAGTTTCAGATCTTGTACACAAAAGGTCTTTTTCTCACAATATTGTTCACAAATTTGTCTACATCTGTGTTAGAGAGCACTTCTCCTTTGCCGAAATAATCCATCCAATTCACAGGTGTGGCATAAGATGATGATAAGACAACATCATTATTGCACAGGTGTACCCTAGGCTGGCCACAATGAAAGGCACGAAGCCCCCTCTGGCGCGGAGCCACCCTTGGCTCCAATAGGCGCTGTTGCCTGGTCCGGGCACGAAGCCTCGACGGGCCCTCTGGCGTGGAGCCAGTACGGCCGGCCTCTTCACTGGCCCCCTCCATCGCAGCCTGCTCGCGGACCCCTGGGACCCTGCCGCTCCGGACGTCAACGTCGTGGACCCGCAGCCCCCAGGCTGTTCGCGGACCCCTGCTCTACAATGGGAGGGCCCCGGGATGCCCTATCGTAACAATTACAGCATGAAATGCACAGCCCCATGATGCAATGATCTGTACATTATTCCTGGAAGCTTAAAACATCCCAGTTCTTGTTACGATAGCGGGTGGTGTTTTAATTTGGACCCAAGTATGTGGGATAGGTGTACCCCACGACGTATAATAAGAATGGGGAAATAATGAGAAACAACCAAAAAGGGGTATAAGGGCGGAGTGTAAAAACTCCTAACAAAACAAAACCGAAAATATAAGTTGGCAAGCCAAGGTTGCTCCCCGAATGGGTGCAACGCGCAAACTTGTCGCGAGAGGACGCCAAAGCGTCAGCCGTGGCATAGATGTAAAAAGCACAGCTTGCAGGACGTCACTAATGGTTTGAGGCACGAAGGTGATCCAAATGCCAGGGGGCGAAAGTGAGCTCGAAAGTGCATGCAACACTAAAAAACCAAGACGGGATACGTCTTGTAGTGTGCGTCTTTTCCCGGTGGTTACTCCAGTCGGGGCACACCTCGAGCCAGCCACAACTAAAGTCCGACTCAATAGAGCACAAGAGCACCGGACAGTGTCCCTTTGACACAAAGAACGAGTTGCTGCTGTATTGAGTGGAAAAGGACGCCGAAGTGCCAGAGGGCGAGCATGAGCTCTGACGTGCATGGAGCGCGAGGGAGAAGGAAAAAAGGCGTAAGGGGCTGTAGCGCCAGAAGGGCGCACATACAAGCCCATAAGCGCCATTATAGCGTGAGTGTGCATCACACACAATAGGCGCAAAGCGCCAACGCGCAAAAATAAACTAAATACGCGGGTAGCGCCGACGCGAAGAGATCGCGAGACGCTCCCAAGCGCAAGAGGGCGAGCGCGAGCTCAAAAACAAAGAAGTCAGA
>JAVSBV010157779.1:0-28841 GCA_033117975.1 Parotocinclus spilosoma
CTTTGAGACAATACTCTATTGTAAAAGGCGCTATATAAATAAAACTGAATTGAATTGAATTGAATTGAATTGAATTACTCGGTGCTTGTCCACCACCCTCTTTTGGTGACTTTTGGAGTATTTCACTGGTGTTGACCTAGCCCCACTGCCCTGCACACCTACTCCCAACACACCTGATCCAATGACTCTGTTCATTCACAAGTTAAATTCACTTAGGTAAAGTGGGTGTATTTAAACAGGAAAAAGTTGGCTTCGGGGACAATATTATGAAACACTGACCTAATATTTTAGTAAAGTACAGTACCCAAAGAAAACCCATACAAGCATGTGGAGTTTGTGTAAAGTTTCACGCCACACAGACAGAAGCCAGGCCCAGGTCTTTGGGGCTTTAAGGCAACAATGCAAACCACTGCACCACCATCTGCAGAATATAATTGCTAGTGAGTGGAGCTAATGAGTGGAGATGGTACCACCCAGCACATATCACACAACACCTCTCGCTGTCGTTACAGTGGAGCACTCAGATTTTAAATTCTCATAACTGACTATCTGTCTGTCTAACTGTCTCTAATATTTACCTTTGCTATATTATGTGGTTAATCTCCACCCAAATACTTGTATGATCCTTATACTGTTGCCTCTTGCTCTCTTAAGAACAATAATAATCATCCTTTAACATATGGACAACTGCGTTTTTAACAGTTTTTTTAAGGGAAATGTAATATGCAGATATATGCTCTGCGGGAAAAAAAATATAATCATGCATGTGGTGGTACAGTTAGGTAAATGACTCGTTCAGCATCTGTAAAATAGGTTTTAAAGCAGATGTTAATAATGGCAAAAAGAGGTGATTTTATTTGGTTGTCCCAAAGGGCAGTGGAATAAATCCTAGTCTACAGTAAATTCTGGCCAGAATTGTGGACAAAAAACAAAACTGACAGACAGGGGCTGTATCATGGCTGGTGCATTTAAATCACTTCGTTTCTAGTCCAGAATTGCTTTTAAAAGTCAATGCAGGTCCGTTACAACCAAGTTTTAAAAGAATGCACCTCTGGGAACTGCATACCACGAACATATAGAGCAGAGTGTAACCTAAGAAGCTCACTTCTCTTCACAAAGCTGCCCAGTTACGTTTACACAAAAAAAATCATACCTGTAAATGGGTTATCTGGCCAGATTAGTCTGGATTCTGCCTGTATGTGAACACTACTAGAGTTCCTCAACGATCTCAGGAAACCTTTAGTGAAGACTGTATGCAAGGTGGTGGAGCTTCTGTGATGTTCTGAGGGTATTTTAAGTAGTAATACAGCAAATTTGAACTTTATTTCATTGATCAAGCTGATGTCCAACCAGGTTTTGCTTTTTGTTTATTATCTTATGTCAGAAAATAACATTCCTATCCCTGTATTTCAAATGACAATTCTCATTTTCACAGGTCTGTGAATGTGACTGACTGACATGATGAACATTCAGGAGCAGTCACACATCTGGACTGGACCACGAAATCCCTACGTGTGAATCCCCTTAAAATATGTGGGACCGCCTGGAATGAGTATGACAACAGGGAAGGCATCCACAAAATCTGGCTAAACTGCACAATGTCACCTACATCCATAAACTTGTATAGCCCATGCTAAATCGATTTGCAGCTGTTTTTCATGTTAGTGGAGTTATTATACGCTATTAGGTACGGTTCAGCCACAGCCGACTAACTTATCATGTGAGCTTCAAATGTTATTTGAATGTCTGACCTCTTTACAAGTAAAAGTGTAAGATGTCTAAACAAATGCAGTCACGCACCATTAAGTAAACTCCAATTTCGAAATACACAGTATAACATGAAATGTATTTCCCTAACTCACTATTCATTGTGCTATCTCATGTTAAAGAATGGCTGTCACATACATAACTAGTAGGTGCTATTGTGTACAGCTTCCTAACTTTACCCACACTGTTTTCATTTCTTTATTTTATTACTTTGTTTGTTTATTTTCTGCTTTTAAACACATTTGCCCTGGCCAGGGCCACAGACATGTAAAAGGCTGCAACACAATTGAGAGTAAATGCTTCATACAAATCCGGTCTATCACAGACTATTTCTCTTAAATATTTTTGCGTTCTCTCTGTTCCTACCAACAGCTTTGTTGTGTTTAAAGGTAAGAAAAGGAAAGAGGAAATAAAATATATTTTGGGCTTTGCAAGGAAATTGAAAAAGGAAGAATAAGATGCCAGCTGTTCCTTGCTACTGTATAAAGGTATTAAATATCATTCTAATGGCAGAGGTATATACCTCAAGGGATGTCCTCTGTTCTGGTGAACACACCGTACTGATTATAAAAAACTCAACATAACTGTACTTAAGTACTCCAGTCATACACCAGAATTTATTTCACATGTACAAAAGACAAGCAACACGCATGCTAAAGTTAGAAGTCAAAGTCAAAAATAGCTTTATTGTCATTATATGGTTTATATAATGAAATTACAGAAGCTAAAACCCAGGTGCATACACAAACATAAGGCCAAACGTGATTAAAGTCAATAAGATTGGCATAAGACAACAATGTAGTAGAAAAAAATCACACAAGCCCATGCATTTCATGTACTTGATAAAAAAGTTTCCACAATCTGTTTCTGCACAAAAACAGAGAAAAGATGGTGGTGTTGGATGTTTAAGGTAATTAGAGACCAAGGGAAAATAACTGTTTTTGAATCTGGGAGTATGAGCTTTCAGCACTCTTCAGTGCCTACCTGAGGGCATCAAGTCAAATAGGTGATAAGCAGGATCAGGGGGGTCTCTAAGGATGGAAGGGCATCGGCCAAGACAACCTGAACAGGCATTATCAGCCAGGGAGGGCAGAGGGCACCAAACAATGCTTTGTGCAGTATTTATGATCCCTGAAGCAGGTGCTTCTTTTCAGCCTCAGTGCAACCTGGATACCACACACTAATGCAATATGCTAAGACACTTTCAATAGCAGCCAGAAAGTAGCCAGAAGCTTCTGATCCAACCTTCTTTCCTTTAAGTGTCTGAAGAAATATAATCGCTGCTGTGCCTTTAGCGCTACCTCTGTGTTTGTGGAGCAAGTAAGCTTATCCAAAATGTGAACCCCAAATAATTTACGGAAAGATACCCTGTCAACTCCATTTATAAGTAAAAGGATTTTGACTTATTTGACCTTTTTTCACACCATTCTGACACTTTCTGTATTTCTTTTCTGTATGCCAAATCATCGCTGTCTGAGATGAACCTGATCATGGAGGTTTTCATTTGATGACAATATTAGCAGATTGTGATGTAGTACAATCATAAGTGTAGAGTGTGAAAAGAAGAGGGCTCAGGACACAGCCCTGAGGTAAGCCTGTACTGAGTATGATGGGTGTGGAGAGATCAACTAAATTAGATCTGAAATAGCACCATTTACAAATAGCATAACATACTGTTAAGCCAAATCTATTATGTAATTATGCAATGATGTAAAAGTGTTTCTAAATGGGAAACAAATAACACTGGATATTGGACTCTCCCGATCCTCTTAGTGAACACTAGACTGTATACAATGTATTCATTAGAAATGGGTCTAAAACAGCCCCATAACAGTATAGTATTGATTGATTGGTATATCAATTGTCATTGACCGATCAATATTCCATTCCATTACCCATTTTGCCATGAGCACATTTTACCTTCAGCCTGCAACTGAGTGAACAAATAATATCAGCTTTTATAATTATTTTTTTATTCTTATTATTTTTAAATAATATGTAGTTTATTAACAGACAAACAGTCCCAAAATTACAACAACTAGGTACCTGTTAAGAAAATAGAATTTTGATTCAACTTATGTTCCTACTAACACATTTTATACTTCAGAAATATGGCCACGATTAGTGCAAAATTACACCCTTATCATAGAAGCATCTCTTTTCCATGACCGGTGTGTAATGTGATCATATAAATCATAACATGTGGTTGTTTTGGTACACTCTATACACACTATAGTATTAGCAGAAAACTGGAGCTCAAAAGCACTCGAAATTGCATATCTATTTTCAGATAAATGTTTAATGCCATATTTGTTCTATTTTAAGAGACATGTCACCTCCGAAATGGCAAAGCATCTGAAGCACCAGCATGAAATGATTCAACATTAAACAGTGTATGACCCAATGCAGTCTCCTAGTGCCAATGCTGCGTTAGCCGAGACAGTCTAAAATGCTTAATGTGGCTTAATGCACTCAAACAATGAGCTAGGAAAACAAAACATAAGTCATCTTTACTGCTGAAATGGTGAGCCCGTAATCCAAACGAAAAATAATAATTTGTACATTTAACATTTTCCTTCCCATCTAAAACTATTTTACTGACTATTTTACACAGGTTTGGTGTTCCTAGGTCCCTATTTTGAAACATTAAGCCACTTTAAGCTTTTTACTTATAGTAGAATTTAAAATGGAAAAAGCATTTGAATATATTCATAAATATCTTAATTGTTGAAATACAAAAGTAGAATTGATAAGAACGGAAATTATTAAATGCAAATGATCAACCCTCGCAGTACAAACAATAACAACAACCATTGTTTTTGTTTTCTTTACCCAGGCTAAAAAAAATCTTTATCAACAGTTGTGCAGCGGAATTGGATTAGAACTGAGACTGGCATCAGAAAAAATGTTGATCGGACGATCACTAGTATTCATAAAGAGATATTTAAGATACTGGTCAGGTGCACACTCTGGTTAGGTGTGCATTAATGACCCAGGCTCTGCAGTGAAAACAGATAACAATCAAAACCTGGAAGGAGTGGAGCAAGGTTGGGTCAGGACCTGGAGTCAAGGAAGGATATGATGAAATCAGGATTCAAGGAATCCTACAATAACCGACTGGTGACAAAGTGAGCTTTCATTTGGCTGCCATGATAGGGCACACTATGCAATCCCCAATTAGCTAATGGGCATGCATGAACCATGAAGGCACTCTTTGTGGGTGCCTACAAGATTCAAAGGTTCCTCTAGTAGTGGACACTTAAAGACCACAGGATCGCAAGGCATTGTGAATTTAAATTTGTTCACACAGATCAAATGAGGACATTGTGTTCAAAAATGAGATGAAATGCCATCTTTTATAAAACTCAAAGGAAGGTCCTCTTAAAGTGAATGAATATCCTTTTTTTCCAATGCAGAAAGGAAATCAGGCAATTGGCAACCATGATAAAGACAGAGGGGGATTAGAGCTTTTGCGAAGCAGTAAAATTATTTGGCAAACTATTTATGATGCAAATGCTAAAACAGCTCATCTTTTTGAGATGATTATAGAAGGAACCTCACAAGGTACTGTTAAAGGACACTTTACTTAAACACATTTAATACTGAAAGATTTATATAAAAGATATGAGACCAGTGCTGTATAAACATAGCACATAGCGTGCATCGAATAAAGAAGGTGTAATTAGAAGATTATTATAACAGCTGTAAAAAAGCTGTGAAAAGATATTAAAATGATCTCTAAAAGATGTCTGATGTCAATTTTCAGCAAAAATTCTGGGACAAAGGATCTTCTGAATGTTAACAGCCAAAATCACTACTACATAAACTTTGGTAGAGAGATGATAAATAATATATGTTTTTTTATCCTGGATATCTACTTTTGGAATTCTTTACATCCTAAATTGCTTAATAATAGTTGACATGGCCTTGTAAAATTATATCATAAAGAATAAAATTTGGTTAAAAACTAGAAACATGCTGAAAGATAAAATGAAACCTGGGTAAAACATTTGAAGTAAATATAAAGTTCAGTTTGTCAAGATTCACTTTGACCTGCATAATGAGCCTGGAGAACAAGCTTTGTTTAAGAAACCTTAAAGAATGCACAATATACTGCTCACAGATATTTCAAAATGACTGAAATATGTTTTACAACACCTATTTTTTGTGAGCAGTATATTTATACCAAGATACAAAAAGCCAACATGTAACAAATAAAAAAGTAAACCCATAGAATGCATTTGTTTGGCTCCTTGATTTACAGCAATTATATTTGACTAGATTTAGATTGTAACCCAAAATCACTTATGATAAGTGAGTAAGTAACTTTTCTGTTTATTTTATTAATGGATTGCTATTCATATTCATGGCAGGAGCAAAGCTACATTAATACTAGTCAGGCACATTCATACTGGGCCAATTTATGTCAGACTGAACGTTGGAGAAAGCTGGAGTATCCAGATTAAACCCATGCAGATAAAGGGAGAACATACAAATTGAAGCAGGGATTTCTGAGCTTACCACACTAAATGGTTACTCTCAATTAATTTAAAGTAATAGGTTATTGGAGAGTAATTACATTGCAAGTCTTCTCTACATATGCTAGTAAAATGAGAGCTCTCAAGAACTACTCAAAGAGACATTATTACCAATGCAAATAACAGAGGGCATACCGTGGCAATCCTGGTGAAGTGAGTGGGGACACAAACCATGGGGTCAGGATAGAGAACATGAACTCAGCAATGAGGTTGGACCCAAGCCACACCTGGTTAATACAGCAAATAAATACTTCCACTCCACCCTGTGGAAAGTGTTCTCTGCATCCAAGGAGACAGTCATCTCTGATGCATTGCAGCCAGATGGTGACATTTCAAGATTAAGATGATGGCATATATTTAATGATAATTGTCGCCCCTGAATGAAACCAGTTTCATCCTCAGAAAAATAAAAAAAAATAAAAATTGAAAGACAGAGGTCCAGATGGCACACCAGCAGCTTAGCACAGATTTTTACATTGGCATTCAAAAGACTTATGGGTCACCAGCTGCCCCACTTTTTTAATCTTTAGTTTTCTTTAATATGAAGGAAACTGAGGCTTGTGTTAAGTTCTTATAAGGTTTGCTTTTCATCAAATTATGCAACCAACTTCTTGAGTCGCAGAGGTTTGGTCATGTCTGCTTGTGTCGGAGTCAATAGTGGGAACGGAAGAACCATATCAAAGGTTGCTCATGTAAAAATGTAATTTGCATAAAATACTTGAATAGTTCCTTTATATAACCCTTACAAACTATACTTAATCAGTTCTTATATATACATATGGTGCTCAAGAGCAAATATACTATACTCATTTAGTTTTCAATGACAACAGAAATCAGTGACAACACTTAGCTTTTGCCCTTCATTTCCATGTATCATCATGATGAAATTTGCATATGAATGCAAAATGGAAGCTTACTGTGTGCACAGACTGTCATTTTGTAATAAAAGAGTTTATTTCCACAGGCTTTCCGGCTTAATTCTAGAAAGAAACATGATGCTTGAAGTTAATTATATTTGTGTACAGTTTTTAAATAAGGTCTGAAGGAAATATGACTATTTGCATCTGCATTTACAGTGCATTCTGAGAAAACAATGCAATGGCAATCTAGATCAAATCTTGAAAGCTAATATTGCAATAATACTGCAGAAGAATAACAAATACTGTCAGTGATATTTTTTTGCGCAACAGAAATGTCTTGATTAGGCTTACACTTCTTTTTGTCAGATATGTGGTCTAATAAAAACAATGCATTTATTAAAAATAAATACAATTCTATATACAAGGCACTCCGTGATGTTTGTTGAGTATGTGTGCCAATGTGCCCGAAATGCAATTATAAGAATCTTAAATTTAGCGATTTGTTTTCCTTCTAACAATGGATCAGGACCTGGAGCCAAAGTTTTACCTACATCAGATCCTGGATTGTGGATTGTGTTCTATGGCTATTTCTTTATATTATCAAAACAGGTTTTGTCTGCTAGGAAAAAGTACAAAGCATGTTTGTAAGCTACTCTAGATAATGGAGTATACTAAATGCTGTAAATGTACTAACTCTATATAACCTTGCAATTAGCAGGTTTATACTTAATCAGGGAAACGGGGAAAGTTTATGATTTGGATACTTTAGGATTTGGTCCTAGTAACCGGGTGGTCCGATTAAACGAACAGGCTAAGTGGCAACTTGTGGCTTTTTTTTTGTAGTAAATGGAAATGTTAGGTAAAGACCTGTAGGTGGCAGTAGAGGGCTGGGGGAGAAACTCTGGAGTTTTCGGGTAATTATGCCAGAGATTTCTTCACGGATATTACATACTGTACACGTTCTTTGGTCCGATTAAGCAGAATTTTGGTCCAAATAAGCAAATAATATTACACATATATAACAGGATTTGTTTCAGTACTTTAGGATTTGGTCCGAATAAGCATTAACATTTATATGAATTGGTCCTATTAACCGATGGTCCTATTAACCGGAATCGATTGTATTTCATATAGCAATACATATAACATTTCCGGCTATATCACCAACCATACTGTCAATATATTTCAGGCTTGTCCCCATCTAAGACTGGAAACTGAAAGCAAATATTGGAAGGTCAGATAAGCTAGACCGGGATTATACTTATGGTACTGGACAGTGGACTAGAAGGTCCAGGGCCCACTGTTGTGCCATTGTGCAAAGTTGTTAACTCTTAATTGTTTGGACTCTATGGATATGGGTGTCTGCTTCATGTAACAGGTCAGGTCCCAAATATGCGTTAGCAGAAAAAAAAAAGGAACTTGCACCACAACTGTTTAATGACTACAAACAGCACATGAAGATAAGGAAGTTTAGAAAGTACATAGCTGGAGTGTACAGTGTGGCTTTGTTAATCTTTCAGGGTGAAGGTTTGAGCTATACATACAACCAGCTGTGCTTATAGACTCAGCCTAACACCATAATTCAACTGTACTTTGCTATGAAAAATGGGTTATATTCTGGAAACCTGTTACCATAATTTACATTAGAGAGCTGAAGCTCGAATAGCAGGGTTTGTACGTAGTCAATCTAAAATGTACAAACTGTATTGGGTTTAAGATATATTCTTTTTCAAAAATGTAAAAAGACATTTCCCTTTCCCTATTTCCCCCTCCATTACTCTGCAAGTACAACTTTCTATTTGAAAAACAAGTGAGTGAAGAGGATGTGCTTGAACAAGCAGATGCAAATTTTATATGAAGTGTGTTGTATGAATGCTATGTGCATGCTGTTGCCAGCTCACCTTGAAACTATGCAGCCCTTACAGACGGATAGATGCAAGCTGTTTCCCGTTTTTGTTGTTTGTTACCTATTTGCCAGATTTTTGACTGCTGTTTTTGTGACTTTGGTCACATTCAGCTGGAAGATTAAAGGGACACGTTGTGAATGCTTCATGTGCGGAGACTATGAACATAAGATATCACAGAGCTCCTTGGAAACAGTTTCACTTTGAACTGAATCATGCTGATTTACTCACCGCAAGGATTCACCAGTGAGCCAAATCCATGACTTCTTATTCATTTCAAAGAGACTGTGTAGAACTTTAGGTACGCATTTTTAAAGTTAAGTAAAATGATTTGGAGCGATTTAAAAATGTTTCTACATTATGAATGTATACAGGTAATATACAGTGAAATAGATAAGCTTCAGAGCTAACAGTGGTACAGTAGTTACTACTGCCTCACAACTCCTGAGATCCCTTGCTCGATTCCCAGCCCACACAACTTTCTATACCTCCCATTTCACTTGCACCTAACACATTGACTTAGAGAACTTACCATTCACAATCCAGCTAAGGGTTTTCCAGATGTTGATATATGCTTCTCTCACATGCCACAATAGTATTTATACTTTATAATGCATATAATGCTTACATTTGTTTAGTATTTCATATTTTGAAGTAAAAATAATTTCCTGAATGACATTTCTTGATGTTGATATCGCTTGTATTAAAAAAAAATTTACTTGCGCATTTGTATCAGTTGGAAATGTTTGGAAATATGTTGGTTTGTTTATAAGATTAACAGCAGTTTGCACAGTCCAATAACTGTTAATAAAGCTAACAAGAGTTTGATTCTTTTTTTTTTTTTGGTACTGTTTCTTGTTTCAGAGATTGTGACATAAGGAGGAGCTGCGAAAAAAAGCAGCTGCATCACACACAAAAAGCCAAAGGTCATAACCTATATAAGGTAGAGAAAATAATTATTTGATACACTGCTGATTTTGCACTATCACACTATGATTTTCAAATAAACAATTTGCATTTTATTGCATAAAATAAGTATTTGATCACCTACCAACCAGCAAGAATCATGGCCCTCACATAGATGTCGATTTTTCAGAATTAAGACGTCCTCCTATTCCACACACGTTACCTGAATTAATCACACCTGTTTGAATTCATTACCTGTATAAAATACACCTGTCCACACAATCAATCACACTCCGACCTCTTCACCATGCCCAAGACCAATGAGCTGTCTAAGGAAACCAGGCATACCTGCACAAGGCTGGGATGGGCTATAGGACAATAGGAAAGCAGCAGGGTAAAAAGGCAACAAATGTTGGCACAATTATAAGAAAATGGAAGAAACCAGAGATTACTGTCAGTCTTCCTTGGTCTGGGGATCCATGTAAGATCTCATCTCATGTGGTAAGAATGATTCTAAGAAAGGTCAGAAATTAGCCCAGAACTACATGGGAGGACCTGGTCAATGGCCTAAAGAGAGGTGGGACCACAGTTTCAAACAGTTATTAGTAACACACTACTCTGTCATGGATTAAAAGTAAGGCCCCATTGCGCCAGTAAATGTCCATCAGTTTAAGAACTGATTTTCTATTGTATCAAATACTTATTTTGAATTATTTAAAATAATACAATGTAATTTTTTTTTATTCTGTCTCTCACAGTTGAAGTGTACCTACGATAAAAAAAATACAGCCCTCTCCATTCTCTGAAAATCTCTGAAATCTCTGAAAAATTGGTTTAAAAAAAAAGGTTTAATCAAATACTTATTTTTCCCCACTGTACACCACTACATACAATTATTCACAACACGTAACATCTCAATGACAGCATATGTAAAATGGATACAAAAAGAAAGCCACGAGTCCTTGTTATGGGAGTGTTAGTCTTAAAAGTGTTGACTCATTTAACAACTAACAGCACAAAGTGTAACAACGCCACTGATTCCGCAAATACACTGGAGAGTAAACCACAACTCGCTAAATTCCTTCAGACTTTCTTACTCGTGGGTTTTACCAACTGTCAGCTGCGTATAACTTTACTTAAAAATGCTAGTGACATACATGTTCACAGCCTTTGGAAGAATTAATGCACATCACTGTGTTTCTTTTATTTATGCTATATTCAAATGTCCTAATACCTAAAAAAATTCTAACAACAAACAACAGAAAAGCTGGGACTGTAGTAAAAATGCTAATTAATTTTTTTTTTTTTAAGTGTATCTGACAAATTTTACTTTACCCTGAACAAAAACGTAAACGCTCCCATTTTTCATGAGCTAAACTCTTTCTACATACACAAAAGGTCTTGTGTCAAATATTGTTCACAAATTTGTTTAAATCCGTATTACTAAACATTTCTCTTTTGGAGAGATAATCCATCCAGTTCACAGGTGTGGCATATCAAGATGCTGATTAGACCGCATTATTGTTGCACAGGTGTACCTTAGGCTGGCCACAATAAAAGTCCACTCTAAAATGTGCAGTTTTATCACACAGCACAATTTAACGGCGTGTACAACTGGCTTACTGAATGCAAGAATGTCCACGTCCAGTTCTTAGCAATGCATTGATTGTACCATTATGTACCATTTCTCTACCATAAGTTTTGTCCAAAGGCATTTCAGAGAAGCTGGCAGTACATCCAACCAGCCTCCAGTCCAGGACCTCCACATCCAGTATCTTCACCTCAGAATTTCTGCACAAACTTTCAGAAACCGTCTCAGGGAAGATCATCTGCATGCTCGTCATCCTCATCGGGGCCTTCAACTTGAGTGTAGTTTGTCGTCATAACCAATTTAAGTGGGTATATGCTCAAATTCGAGGGCATATGACACGGAGAGGTGTTCTCTCCATAGATTTCACTGTACAGAGCAGATGGCAGACCGCATGTATTGTATCATATGGGTAAGTGGTTTGCTGATGTCAAGGTTGTGACTCGAGTGGCCATGGTGGAAGTGGGGTTATGGCATGGGCATATAATGTAATGAGGTCCTGAGGCCCTTTGTTGTGCCATTCATCCACAACCATTGCCTCATGGTGCAGCATGAAAATGTATGATTCCATGTTGCAAGGATCTGTACAGAATTCCTGGAAGCTGCAAACATCCCAGTTCCTGCATTGTCTGCATACTCACTCATTCAATGAGTGAATGTCACCCACTGAGCATGTTTGGGATGCTCTGAATCAGCATATACAAACGTGTGTTCCAGTTCCTGACAATATCCAACAACACACAGCCATTGGAGAGGACTAACATTCCACAGGCCACAAAATGTTGACTTTATATATATTTTTTTGGTCAGTATATTTCAGTATAGACAGTATAGGGTTGGTCAAATGGGCTTTTATATAGGTTTGTAGCTTACTCTAATTATACATTTTGGGTGCCTGGCTTTATGCTCTGGATAGCTTTAGCTTATTTGCCTTTTTGATTTGTCACACTCTTCATATTCAGTGGGTGATGCTGTTTTCAACGGCTTATTAAATACGTAATTCCGAACTTTTTGGTGTTGTTCCTTCACAGTTTATTTTTGCATTATTGTGTTCAAAACAGATCACATCAGCAATATGGTATTTAGGAAGATTATCAATTACTTAGGGAGATTATCAATTACTTGATGTTTTGTTCGCACTTAAATGCTACTAATGAGGTAAAAATCCAAAACAAAACAATCATAAACAATCAAGTGATTTTGCACAAGTGATTGCAGTCATTATTGGAGTCACTTTGAGGAGTAAAAGTGGGCAAACGATCAGCAATTTGTCAACAAATCTTTGAGGAAATGACTGAATTAAAATCAGTGTTCCTCAAAGAAATATTGGAAAAAAAAGTGCATACATCTAGTTTTTCAGATTTGGCTTGTTGATAAATGCATGGCATCCATAAAAAATGTTGTCTTGTTGCTCCAAGGTCTCAATGAACATGTCTGCATTAATGTTGCCATCGCAGAAGTGAAAATTCTATCCACTGTTCAGGCTTGCACATTTGGAGGGGGTGAGGATCTGACCAATGAACACTAGGATCTGTGGGGGCTAACAACATATACAGAGCAATAAATACTACTTGATGAGCTATTTCTATTTCATTATAAGCACAGTCACTATTAAACTATAAACATATTGTAATTATCTTAAAATTATCATTTGCATGCATACGCTAGGGGATATTAGCTTACCTTATGCAAGCTATATTGGTACAGTACTGGTTACCAAGTTGCAGTTCATTTTTAATAAAAAGTTTTTATAAAACCTAAAACCATTTTTATAAAATAAAATCTCATGTGGATAGTTGGACATGTTCAGTGGTCCACACATGAGAAACTAGAGCAACTGTTTTCTTCAATATCAATATATCAATATATCAATATATCAATATATCAATATATAAATAAATATATAAAATATAAAAAAAAACTAGGTGTTCCAAGGAGGGTAGGAAGCTGTGGACTGGCTTTTTTGTGCTTCTGCAACATCGTCCTTCATGCCTCACTTTGATGTTGACATCAACAGATAATATCTGGAATGACTGGATGGATAAGAAATGCCAATGGATAAGAAATCTTCTGGAATGATAAGGGGTTAAATATTCAAGTCCACTGCCTCAGTTACATTATTCTGTTAACACATTGTGCAGACCAAAAGAATTTTTCGTTCTGTTGTACCGACATTTACACAATCATTATAAGACTGAACCCCAATTCCAGTGAAGTTGGGATGCTGTGCAAAACATAAATAAAAACAGAATATGATGATTTGCAAATCACTTTCAACCCATATTCAATTGAATGCACTACTGAGCCAAGGCATTTAATGTATTAGTTGATAAACTTCATTGTTTTCTTGCAAATATTTACTAATTTTGAATTTGATGCCTGCAACATTCATGGACGTCATGTCCTCCAGGCCAAAGAGGAAAATACTGTCCAGATTGTTATCAGTGAGAAGTTTAAAAGCCAGAATCTCTGATGGTATAGGGGTGTGTTAGTGCCCATGGCATAAATAACTTGCAGAGCTGTAAAGGCACCAATAATGATGAAAGGGAAAGGTTTTGTAGCAACACATGTTGTCATTCAAGCAACGACTTTTTTAGGGACATCCCTCCTTATTTCAGCAAGACAATGCAAAGCCACAATCTGCACGTGTTACAACAACGTGACTTAATAGTACAAGAGTGAAAAGTGCCTGCCTGCAGTCCAGACCTGTCTCCCACTGACAATGTGTGGCGCATTATGAAGTGCAAAATATGACAGAGACCGCAGACTGTTAATCAATAATGGGAAAGTTTCAACAATTAGTGTGCTCAGATCCCAAATGATTAATGAATGTTGTTAAAAAGAAAGGTTATGTAATACAGTGGTAAAGATATTTGCAAAAAAGTTGATCAGTTTGAACATTAAACATCTTGTCTTTATAGCGTACTCAATACAAAATTTGTAAATAATTGTATTTTGTTTTTATTTATCTTTTACATAATGTCCCAATCTTACTGGAATTGGGGTTGTAATTGAGGAAAAAGTGTATAGATCAATAAAGATTGGATTTGTTTCGAAATAGCTGTTTGTAACAAGCAAAACACTGCATTAAACGCCCACTCTGATCGAAATAATTGAGTAAGCTCTGCTTTCAATACTAAACTCTATTACTATGTTTTACAAAAAGCTTGTTAAACGTGGCATATGACCCCTCTACAAACCTTCTGTTCTACTACTGTAATGGAATGTAATTTGGCTAGGCTGGTTGCAGCCAATTTGCATGCACAATGTAGCGCCCCCGAGACTTAACAGCAGGCATGTCCATGGTCCCAGTGGACACATGGAATTAAATAGCATATGTGATGTGCTTAATGTAATACATGCAAGCTCATAAATGTGTTTGTGCTCAATTTTGTAATATTTGAGGGGCTTTGGCAAAAGTACAAGACAAGAGCCACGGCCAGTTGAAGCCAAATAAACCTTTCAAAAGTGAGATCTCTGGAAAACAATGTTTCCCTTAAGTCTCACTCTTCAATAAACACTAATACTCCTAAACCTCAACCGGCCACAGCTCAACACCTGCCCAGGCGAGAAGCGCCTGATGCATTAAAGTGAAAATTACAGGTTTTCATTTAATGAAAAAATATTTAATGAATAAAAAAGCACTTAACTTTCATTTCCCAGAAAATTAGTTTGGTAAGAGCTCAATGTATCTAGCGCCCATTGGAGAAGCGCAAAAAGCCCCTCAAAACGTCTCTGCTGTATTGTGTTGTCCCTTCTCTTCTGCACAAACACTACAATCATAACTAGCTTGAGTACAACCTGACACACTAGTGAGCTTATTTAGGTGGCGCACTTCTAATTGTGGTTTTCAAGTGCACGTCAGGTGGTGGGATTCTCCAAGATGAAACTATACGACCTGGTCACGTTCACGTGGTTTACGCGGGAAGTTTAAAAAACAAAACTAAAAAAAAACCATGAAGTCTATCTAAATGAATAAACTTTATTGTCATTGCACATTGTACTTGTACACTTGCACAACGAAACTGAAGTTTAACTCAATGACTTCTGGGTTGATACATTTATATTACGCGATATATAACACTATTTATATATGACATGTATGCCATTTCGTCATGTAATGTACACACGAGATATTGCAGCTTCAACTATGCATAATATACTGCTCACAAAAATAAAGGGGCGCTTCAAAATCCCATAATGAAACATCCCCTACTCTTTGTGCATATTGTAGTTTAGCTCCCAAATAGTCTGCAAAATTTTTGTTGTGGATTTAAGCCTTTCTGGGTTGGTTTTTTTAAACAGAAAGATAGCAAAACAACATAAGATGTTCAAAGTAACGTTTCTATTAGAATGAACCTACACATTGTAGGTGACTAGACTAGACAGCTCACAAAGACTTTCAATTTTTTCATTCTGAAAACACCAACCATATTTTTTGTGAGCAGTATATTTGATATCTTATCATTGACTACTTGATAGGGCATCTTGGAAATCGCCTGTACGTCATTACTCGGCCAATTTGTGCAGCATTCAAAATTTCGATGTGCCCGACTTCAGCATCCTACTGTTCATGCAGCGCCTCCTCATGGGAAACTCGCAATACCGATAAAACCGACGCCAGTTGAAAGCGCGGTAATAACCGATATTCAGTAGCTGCCGGCGATTGCAAGCTTTCTAGTTTGTCAGTTTCAGCAGTTGCCATTGTTGTAGCGATAACCTTGAAACGATGGAAGTTTACCGACTGCATGTGTTGCTATTCTAAATGTGAAGGAATGTATACTGGTAATACGTTTGACTAGTACGGTTTCCAATTTTAGCCGTCTGCTCATTTGTATATTCAAAATCTCGAGAGTTTAATGAGGCCTGCAACACAGCAAGACGGTCAGTCAGATAAACGCTGTATTAACACTCAGACCTAATTAGTATAACATGTTCAATAAATTATTGTTTCGCAATAACGCTCAGTTCATCCAACCGACAAGGAAGCCCTTAAATGTAAACTTGTACTGCTATTTATGACATAAGCCGTACACTCAAACCCAAACGTTTAAGCGTTATTTAATACGGTTTATTAGAGGCACCTATGCTGTTACATACGAATAACACTCGTAGGGCACAGAGGGATCGCGGCCAGTTTTACTGTAACGTTCAAGTAACGTACAAGTTCCCTACAACTCATTGCCTGATGAGTGGAACGATCCAGCGTTCCTACCTGTTTCAGTAACGTCTTCACCTCGTCCAGATCTCCGTTTTTCAAGGCCCACATCAGCTCCTTGTCCCCCATATCTTTCCTTTTTCTTCTTGCAGAAGCGACTCACCGGTACAATACCTAAAATTCATTGAGGGTTAGCGAGCAAACACCGCTAGCTATATTCAGCTAGCTCATACTATTAAAACAAACCGTAAACCTTATTACTATCATTCTCTCGTTAAACGTATTAACGGATCACTTACTGTCTTTAAAATGGTGATTGTGTGATTCGGAACAAAGTTTGAAAGACGTTAGAGGGGATCCGCCTTAGTCCACTCTATCTAGCTGCTAAAGCCACTTCCTCTACTGCAGCACATTCGTTTCAAATTAAAAGCCCTCCCATTAACAACGTTTTTTCACTCGAACGCGTTATGGAAGCAATTGTTTGCAGAGCAAACGGACATCACGACCGAAACGATGGATGTTAATTTGGAGTTGGTGGCTGAACTCTTGTGGTAAGCCCACTGTCATTGCTTTGAAGCATGACTGCAGGAATTTGCTCTTTAGCCACAAGAGCATCAGTGGTCAAGCACCAGTGTTGCCAAATCTAGCGAAAGAAACAAACCCCCAAAAGAAGCAAATCTACCACAAGGTATGAAAGAGAGGCCGCTTTTTCAATTTGTATTTAAACTTATAGTATCTTTTAGTCTACTTTAGTTCATGTTTGTTATTGGAAAAACAGTGATTTAAAAAAAACAGCTATGTAATAAAAAAGGAGGCGTTTTCTGAATCCTAACAGGTACTAATAAAAAAAAAAACAGTAACAGACCTGTGTTATGGAAAAAAGACCTACAGGTTTTTGCCTAACATTTCCATTTACTACAAAAACAAGCCACAAGTCACCACTTAGCCACTGCAAAAGCGCGTCAAATCACACTGGATAAGTTCTTTCAACGTTGACTGGAACTTGTTTTTTACAGTATTATGCTTTGCATGCTGAGTACCTATACATTGTGTTTTAGATTGTTTTGAAAAACTTGTTTGCAAATTTATTTTTCAATGAACAAAGTTCGTAAGCAACAGTAGTTCTTGTTTGTACGTTCGCTATACGTGTAAATAGCACAAAAAAGGTTTAATAAACATTCAATATGTTACATAGCACATTCCGTCTTGTAACATAGGGCATGTTCGTTTAATTAACCGGAAATTGACTGCATTGTGTTGTTTGATTAGGCACTGATTTTGTACATTACACCATGATTGACAATTTACTATTACAATGTATCACAAAGGTAGATTTTAGAGTGCAGGGATGGACTGCATGCCAGCCAAGCTCTCCATCAATTTAGGCAAATAAATTCATTATGGATTTTATAAATGAAGGTTATGCAAAAGCCTAAGAAAATATTATTGAGAGTCACTGAGGAGTTCAGATGTTCACTGGCGCTCTGTGATTAGTACTGTCACAGTTCTAGACCACAGGTTTTGAGTAACGGCCTGACTGCTACCTGTGGTTTAGTTTGCATGTTCTCCCTCTCAGTGTTCTTTCTTCTCACATTCCAAGGGCATGCATTTAATTATTCCAGAGCAGCATGGTGGCACATGTGGTTAGCTCTGAGATCTCTGGTTAAACGCTGACCTTGGAATGTTTGTGTCTTCCATTAGGTTTGTTTCAGGTTTGTTTGTGCCAAAATGATTTAGACCAAGTGCATGTAGCTGTGAAACATAGCATTCCACTTTTCTCTGTCTACATATTTTGGAACATTACTGTAAGTATTCACTTGTATTTGACTACAAGATCATTCATGAGATCAAGCGCTGACTGAGCGATAAGACTTGGCATCTTAAAAGCATTGAAAATGGTGGAAGTCAGAAAATATGAGATTTGGGTATACCATTCCTTATTCCAATTTTATGAAATTGATAATTGTAAAAATCACAGGCATGACATGCATTTTGGTTGATTCTGTATAACCAAAAAACCAACTATTTTCACAGGGACACAATATACTGTGTTGCAGCACAATTTTTATACAGGACTTTTTATTGTTTTAAGATTTTTTTAAAGATTTAGCACAGCATTTCATGAAAAATGACGATAAAAGCTTTCATTTTAACACTAATATGTTGTTGCATATTTGTCAAACACAGTCATTGTTCACTTAATAATGCTTAAGCATTGCATTAATTGTCACTCCAACTAACTTCACCCCCCCTTACCTGTCTCATTAAAATTCTCATCACCTTTGTTTTGTTTCTGAATAGGCTTGCTTAATGAAAAATTGCTTAATGAAAGATCTTAAATGCACAGATAACACCTCAGCCTGTGTGAGCATGTGTGTGAAAGAATACGGTCAGAAGAAACACTAATGGCCCTGCCAGAATGAAGTCGATGCATGAAATATGCCAGATCGCTTAAGTGAAGGGCAGACTGCACAGTTCATAACCTACTAATCGTTAGTGGAAGCATCTCATCCATCGTACCAACCACTCCCTCCTCACCTCAAATTGAAAGCGCACAATTTATGCCATTATTCCTACTCCTAGGATATGGGTAATGATAAAGCCTCTAGCAATGTTACTACATGAAATCACTCTCAGTAGAAGATAAAGCCATTCTTAGAACAAAATCAATCTGATTATTGAACCATACAACGGCACCATTGGCGAAGAAAATCAATAAATTGTGTGCACAGAATAAAGATGTAAGTAAAAAAATGCTTCTCCTCTCTTTGCTGGTTAATTCTTCTGATTGTCTTTCAACACAAAGGGAAAATCTTTCAGATTTTGCAGTGAAGTTTGGCATAAAATCTTTGAGTAGATTTGTAACTATACACTAAGTTCCCTGTGTTGTACTGAATACTGACACTGTATCTGTAACACCTATTGTGGGATGGTCCTCTTCAAATTGACAAAAATTAGAATCAGAGATTTCACTCTGATTTCACTGAGCTACACCCATTGCTACAAAGCAATTAAGCAGAATTAACAAATAAGAATGAGTGTCTTAGGGTGCTTAGGGCTTTTTGAACCAATAAACAGACTCTGAAAGTTTTGAAAGCACGTAGAACACAGAAAAAGAACCAAACTATATATATCAACAAATACATCACAACATTATTGAAATGTTTAAAAAGAATGTTCAACCAAGTTGGAAGGTATTTGCATTTCAGTACTAAGCTTTTCTGAATTGGCTTGTTTCGCATTGTCTTATTCAAAAATGCATGGGTGTCCCTGGAAAAGATGTAACCTTGAAGGCACATTTTGCGCTAAAATCTCAATTTGCATTACTGCTGCCATCACAGAAGTGTAAATTGACTTGTTGCTGAAAACAATCTAAAAGTATCTTCTTTGTCTTCGTTCCAGCACACAGTGTCCATTTTTTTCCCAAACAATCTGAAATATTAATTTGTCTGACCACAGTACTGACAGTGCTACAGTACAGACCACATTTCCACTGTGTGATGGCGCATTCCAAATGCTTTTGATCCCAGAGAAGTTGACACCACTTCTGGACATGGTTGACATGAAGCTTGTTTGTCTAACTTTGTATTGAATGCTTGTAATGTTTGTCAAAGTAATATCCTACCATTGTGGTTATATCTCCCATTGAAGAATAATGGTGGGGTATGACATAATCTGAGGGGTTGGAGATCATGGGTGTTCAGTTTAGGTTTGTGCCCAGAGTAAACCCACGTAGACATGAGGAGGGCATGCAAACTCCACACAGATGTAGTGTCCAAGGCCAATATTGAGTCAGGGATGCTGGAGCTTTGAGGCAAACATACTAACGGCTGCTCCACTGTACCACCAAGATTCCTTGAATCGTTTCATGATGTTATGCACTGTAGAAGGAAAAGCATTCATATTCCTTAAGACCTTTATTAGATGAGCATTGTTTCATTAATTTTATCATGCATTTGTTGACAAACTTTAGATCCTCTGCTCATCTCTTGCCTAACCTCTGCCTTGTAATGTGCCAGGTAAGTGTAGCTTCCAATAATTTCTCAGAATTTCTTTTCTACTTTAGTTTCAGCCAACAATTTTGAAAATCATCAAGGACTCAAAGCAAATTATTATAGTCATGGTCAAAATCTAGTGAAAGCCTCCTCAGAAGAGCGAAAAATTCTGTAATGACCAATGTTCAACAAAGACACATGGATTTACAGTGATTGCCATGTAGTGTATTACTCCGATGTTAGTTTACAGATAATAGTATCCTCATGAATTAATGCACACAAATCTCAAATATTTCAAATATATATATATGAAATAAGGAACTGGGGCAATATTGATTGAACATTTTTGCATATTGCACTGCTGTGTTGTACTTTACTTCAAGCAATAGCATTCCAAAGCTTTCCCTTGTGGTATGAGTTGGCACTTCCATTTTTCATCCTATTGGAAGAATGGAAGTTATTTATCTAATCTACCCTTACATAAAAAAAGAAATATATAATTAAAAATCACTGAACCCAATTACATATTCATTGAATAGATCAGCATGGTGTCTATCAGGCTATTAATCTTCATTCCTCTATATTGCTTTAGTGTTTCACCATTCTTTAAGGATAAAGCACTGCAACTTATGACACAGGATTTCTTTGCCATGGATTCAATTCAGTTAACCTTATAGAGCACATGCTTGTCTGTGTCAGGAAACTCATAGACTCAAAAGACTAATTTTAAAACTCTCATTGTCTTTTTTATCATCCTTTCAATGTATTGGTATGCATATGTCAGTGTCAGATTCCATTGTCTTTACCGTTAGCACTGATGCTAACATACAATATGGTAAACACTAATGTTGGTGATGATGTTCACTGTCTGGTGGAAACCCTATCCATGGTACTGTAACTCGGTTCACAAAATAAAACAAACTACCTTTTTTCATAAAATTTCATTTACTATCTTCATTAGGACAAGTTAAATATTTACTTACAGTTAAGACATGAGATACACATTTCCATGCACACACAAACTTAACATACCTTTTCTTGAAGCATACAATTTATGGTTTCACTTATATTATGGTAAGACTTTTCAAAAACAAAATATGGGAGGATCAAGTGAAATTACTTAAATAAAGGTCAGGATGTTACAAATATAAAGCAACTATAACTCTCAAAATGTTGCTGAATAAGATGCTCATATCTTATGTAATGGCCATAATACACTAGCTTCCTCATACTCACATGGAGGAAGAATGGGATCAAACAGTGATTGTGAATTTAGGTATTACATATATTCAGTACGTCAAATCAAATATGAACCTGCTAAGTACGTTTGGAGTGTGAATGTATTTCTGTTCAGTTTTCGGAATACAGCAGCAGTGAGAAGAAGTGGTTTATGTGTCCTTTCAACAATTATATATAAAAGTGACACATGAAAGCCTAATGATTGTTACCTGGTTCAAATATTAAACAATAAAATAACTAACATAAAAACATGAACCATTGAAACACGGGACTGGTAGTATCATAGTTTCTCTCTGTTTACTGCATCTGGGCCAGAGTGGCTTGCTGTCATTGACAAGTGAATTCTGGAAAAGTTTTGGAATGGCCAGATCATGGTGGCACAGTGGAACAGTGGTTATCTAGACACCGGGTTTCTCCCGACCCTGACCAGGAACAAGCAGATGAGAAAAAAAGAAATGGCCTAATCAATGTTTCGTCCTTAATCCAATAGAAATGTGGAATGAGCTTAATTGAGCAATTCATGTGAGGAAACCCACAAACAGCCCATAACTCATCACAAGAGATTACTTAATCAAACCTTTATCAATCACTACAATATGGAATTACATTAACAAACAGCAATTAAAACTTCACTGTGAAAAAAGAAACCTCATGTTAATTGGCGTCAGCTTATATGGGATTGAAGGCACCTAGGATGGACCATCACACAGATGTGTATTGTGGTCAGATGAATCAGTATTCCAGGTCGTATTTGGAAAACATTATGCTATCTGCTTCAGACAGAAAGAAAAGAGACCATCCAGACATTATCAGCAACAAGTTTAAAAGCCAGGGTCTGTCATGGAATGAAGCTATGTTAGTGTCCAGTGTTTTAAGCAATTCAATTCAGTAATACAGTTAATAGTATTAAATTTCTGCGGTTGGAAATGTCGACTTTTCAGTGGAATTGCTCAGGTATTGTAAAGGACTTTCAAGCTCTATATGGTAAAATATACCCAGCGAGCACACAGAATCAAGAAAACTGAGCAACTAAAGCAAAGAAGCAAAACCTGCTTCTTTGTGTCTTGCTTTGCTTTTGCTACTTATAGGCTTCTACTTGTTTTACAGTTGTTGTAAGTGCACAAGTACAACTACAAATATGATGAAGTTGGGATGTAAAGATGTAAGGCATAAATAGAAACAGAATACGATGATTTACAAATAATTTTTAACGCATATTCAGTTGAATACACTACAAAGACATGTTGAAATAGATAAACTTACTTGTTTTTGCAAATATTTACTCATTTTGAATTTGATGCCTGCAACACGTTCCAAAAGAGTTGGGATGCGAGCATGTTTACCACTATATTACATAACCTTTCTTTTTAACAACACTTAGTAAGCATTTGAGAACTGAGGAAACTAATTACTGAAACTTTGTAGGTGGAATTCTTTCCCATTATTCCTTAATGTACAACTTTAGTTGCTCAACAGTCTAGGGTCTTCGTTGTCATATTTTGCACTGCATTTTCAACGGGAGGTAAGCCAGTCTAGTACCCGCACTCTTTTACTATAAAGCCACGCTGTAGTAATAGGTGCAGAATGTGGCTTGGCATTGTTTTGCTGAAATAAGCAGGGACGTCCCTGAATGTACCTTTCAGCAAAGCTACCCATGCCATGGGCACTAACACACCCCTATACCAGAAGAGATGCTGGCTTTTGAACTTTGCGCTGATAACAATCCGGACAGTCCTTTTCCTCTTTGACCTGGAGGACACAAAGTCCCTGATTCCGAAAACAATTTTAATTTGAGGTTGTGGTAATACCTGTTACAGAATGATGTCGGTTTTTAATGCAGTGCCACTTGAGGGATTGAAGGTCGATTCGAGGTTGGTTTTCGGCCTTGCTTTCTAACAGAAATTTCTCCAGATTCTCAGAATCTTTTGATAATATTATGGACTGTAGATGATGAAATTCATTGCAAATGCACATTGAGAAATGTTGTTCCTAAACTGCTGGACTATTTGCTTATGCAGTTGTTCACATAGAGGCTTTCATGACACTCACCTGTTTCTACTTGGCCTGTTCACCTGTGGAATGTTTCAAACAGGGGCTTTTTGAGCATTCCCCAACTTTTCTAGCCATTTGTTGCCCCTGTCACAACTTTTTTGGAACGTGCTGCAGGCATCAAATTTCAAATGAGTGAATAATTGAAAACTAAAAAAAAATATATATATAAAGTTTATCACTTTGAACACTAAATAACTTGTCTTTGTTAATATGTATTGAGGTTGAAAAGGATTTGCAATCATTGTATTCTGTTTTCATTTATGTTTTGCACAACTTCACTGGAGTTGAAGTTGTACAACAGGAGTACATTTATAACCCTTAAAAAGTTTTGTTTTTTTTCCTTTGGGGTGGGGGGTGTGGGGGTGATACACAAATACTGATCAGTGTGTACTGCTGACCTCATCACCTCTATTCTCTAATGTGAAATGTGAAATGTGTCCGCCTAGGCCCACTCACAGACTTTATAGATGTTTGCTCGACAATTTCAGTAGCCATTTAGCTGTCCCCATCTACTGCAAGAGAGACAAGTGTTTGGGTGCTTTTGTTTATTCCTCTGCCTTATTTTTTCTGTGACTGGCTGCGTCTCTGTGCTTCACATGCACATAATCATATGCTGCCGTATATGTGGGCATTTGGTTCAAGGAAACCATGCAATGCAACTGAAACTGGCAATGCAAGCACAATGCAACTCTCCTTGCCAGAGGCTAGATCTGAACTACACTGACTAAGAGGTATAATGCTGGTTTGCTCCCACCTCTGGTGAGATGGTGTTTTAGTTAAATCAGTGCAATCAGTTCCTGCCAACAATCTTAAGTCTGGGTGTCTGGGATCTGGTTAACTTTGGATCCAGTATCCCAACACTATATCACACACTTTCATTCTTATTAGTGGTATAATACATGCATTTCCTTTTTTGCTGTGTTTTGCAGTTAATTAAAATTTTCATCTGAAATTACATTTAGTTTTAGTTAATGTGGTCCTGATCTTTTCTATTTCATGTTTTAGTTAATTGCATTTGTATTACCTACAATAATCAATAAACAATAATATTTTGTTCACACACACAACAAAATACAAAGATGATAAAAAAAATAACCATAAACCATGTCAAAATGGTTATACAGGTTATACATTTTATCAGGCTTATTTGCATGACCGCCAGAAAAAAATCAGTGAGACTGAGGGATTTATTTACTTTCAGTGCCGAAAGCATGCTTTTTTTAAACTTACCCAAATTTAGGAAGAAAGTAATTTTAACCTATTTCATCAATAAGTGCTAAATGTTGCAGCTAATCTATAGCCTTTGTACTTTGTGTACCATGTACTAGCCTGCTAAAATGGGTTTGGGAATGTTTTAGGTTTTAACTTTTTGTCTAAAAATGACAATTTAAAAGACAAGCTAAAATGTTAGCTGAAAGTGAACTGCAGCACGGTGACCAAAATTATACAGTGGTTTTAGAGGAAAGGTTCCGGTGAGAACAGTCCTTGCCATGGACGACCAAAGAAGTTGAGTTCACATGCTCAGGGTAATATCAAGAGTTTGACTTTTGAAAATAGACTTAGGGGTGCTGCCAGGATTACACCACACTCTGCACACTGTTTTAAATTGGTCTGCATTGCTGTCGTCCCAGAAGGAAGCCTCTTCTAAAGATGATGCAAAAGAAATACTGCAAACAGTTTACTGAAGACAAGTAGACTAAGGACATGGATCGTGGATCATGGATGTCCTGTGGTCTGATGAGACCAAGATACATTTATTTGGTTCAGCTGGTGTCAAGCATGTGTGGTGGCAACCAGGTAAGGAGTACAAAGAAAGTGTGTCTTGCCTACAATCAAGCACGGTGGGGGGAATGTCATGGTTTGGGGCTGCATGAGTGCTTCTGGGTGTGGGGAGCTACAGTTCATTCAGGGAACCATGAATTCCAACATGTACTGTGGCTCCCTTCAGAAACTGAGCCAGTATTCTCAGGGCAGTATTCCAACTTGATCATTGCTTCGAACACACCTCCACATCGACCACTGCCTTGATTTAAAAAAAAATCTGTAAAGATCAGGCATGTCTCCAGACCTAAATCCTACTGAGAATCTGTAGAGCATTCTCATATGGAAGGTGGAGGAGAGAAATGTCTCTAACATCCACCAGTTCCATAATGCCATCTTGGAGGAGTGGAAGAGGATTCCAGTTGCAACCTGTGAAGCTCTAATGAACTTCATGCCCAAGAAAGTTAAGGCAGTGCTGGAAAATAATGGCCACACATAATATTCTTACTTTGGGCACAGTTTGGCCATTTTCACTTGGGGGGTGTACTCACTTTTGTTGCCAGCAGTTTACACATTAATAGCTGTGTGTTAAGCTATTTCGAGTATGTTACATTGTATAAAAGTGTTATATCTATATTTTATTATGATTTGATGGTTGCGTCATTTCACCAGTCAACAACCCCTTGACACCACATCTTGCTCTAACAAACTTGACTCATGCTGTTCATTCTCCAGGTCTAGTGTTTAGATCATAAATGTCATCAGGGCTTTTTAACAATGCAAATCATTCAGATGGGGAAACAAGTACATTCTCAAGAAAGTGTTATTATAAAATGTACTCTGCAGAGCAGCAGAGTCCATGCAGCTATACAGTAGCTAGAAAGCTCAACTCTCATGTATGACTGTTATGGAGAAAACATCTGGATTTGGAAATGCTATGACCATCACATAGAATGCAATTTATTATTTCTTACACAAGTCAAGCTGTGAAAATTAGTGCACATCTTACAGGAATTAGTTTTGTCCATTTCAAATGATCTCCATTTCTACATGGTAATCAAATCAAAGCAAAGTCATTTCACAAACATTGTCCAGGTCACCTAGAAAAACATATATTTCTCCAGCATTCTTAAAATGTTACAATGTGTTGAACAAAAGGTTTAACATGATTAGTTGTTATGATATTTGCCATTTTTCTACATTCCAACAGATATCCTTAAAACATATGCACAGTCACCACTGGCCTCTGCACATTGAGGAAAAAACAAATAAACATTAAACAAATGTCAACATTACTGCTTATCAATAATGTTTCTTATTTAGGTAGAATTCTCAATGATCTCAAAGCTGACACTGGCTGGTGCTTGAGCAACTTAAATGCTGTGGTTTTAAAGATACATTGGCAGTTTGCTTGACTGTGGATTGGGTTAGTAACTTATGAGGCAGTGGTTTGTTGTGTATTTAAATAGCTGGCTTCAGCAAAAGTCTCTCCAAATGATTTCTTTAGTGAAAAACTTACAGATAAGGTGCAGTAAGATGTTCAGATCAATTTTAGCAAGCTTAATTTCCAGAGATATAGATGACCTCTTTTGATAGATTCATTTTTGCAGTGATTTAACGTTTAAAATTATTGGTTTGCTCAGAGGTCCAAATATGTCTTCTCAGGTCTCTGCTTCCAGGCAGAAATATAATTAGATCTAATTACTGATCTGACCTAGAACTTAAGTCTATCACGCACCGGAACAAACCAGCACCACGAATACACTATGCATTTAGCAGTTTTTCAATCTTTTATACATTCACATATGTTCTGTGAATACAGATTAACTTTAAAGCAATCTCAGTATTCATTGTGGCCTAAAGCTACATCCTTTCTTTCAAGTTTTAATCTTCTGAACAATAGGAATCTTTTGAAAAGTGTTTATTCATTTAAATGCAATATTCTAAACACAGGGTGACCCTGAGTTTGTTAGATAGGAGAATAATAGAGAATGCTGATTAAGCAGTAGTCATTTTAAAAGCAGAGTGGAGATTCATTGTAAATGCCAGACAGTGAGACTGCAAAGTGAATGATGAAATTGTGTTTCCAGGTTTATTAAAGCCGGCGCTGTATAAATGTGCACATGTGCACAAGATCAGCAAGTTCAGCCAAGTGAACGTGTATGTGTGTGCTTCCCATGAGTGAGTGTGTGTTAATGTATTCCTGTGTGTAATTTTGAGCAGGTTATCACCCTCTAGTATTGTCCTGTTTTTTTCAGCAATGTTTCAGCCACACCACTTTGCGGGATAATGGGCTTGCTCTCTCAGCACTCCTACAATGCCACTATAAAGCCATCCAAATAAATGTGGCGTGTGTTCCATTATCTCTGGCTTCTGGTCAGTATCCATGAGTGACCAGTAGCAGTTGTCAAAACCGGTATTCTTATAAGTTCACGAACCGTTTCTTGTGTCTATCCCATCCTTTACTGTTGTGGTTAGAGTAGTCTAAAAAATGTTTATGAAAAAGCTGGTGGAAATTAATTATTAAATCAATTCAAAATTAAGAAGTAGTGTATTAAGAATGAGTAGCCACAAACTGGTAGCCAAGTCAACTGATAGTATGGTCAATGGTTGACCATCACATTTGGTTTAGTCCTAATAACAAAATTCTAGAGAAAATGTTGAGATTCTTGCACCATTGAGTTCACCATACCATTTATGATACATTGTATACTATGCTATTTGTTGTACTTTATCCATACCAGTTAGTACAATACATGACAAGTTTTATGGTATTGTTGTGAATATACAGCAATTAACTGTTATTACATATACCCCAAATGTTTTATCTGCTACCAGTTCTTGATTCATAATTTTCACCCTTACCATTTATGTAGAGATTTCTTCATATCCCCTGAAGAATAATAAAATATTATGGACAGAACATAAAGCCCATAAATTCTATGTGATTGTGTGTTGATAGTGAATACCACTTTTGTATTCATCACATATCATCACAGTCTTCGCTCTTCGCTCCTACACACGCGCTACTAGCTCCTCGCAGTTTGTTGTTTCAAACTATTTTATTATTATA
>JAVSBV010157789.1:0-14771 GCA_033117975.1 Parotocinclus spilosoma
ACACACACACACACACACACACACACACACACACACACACACACACACACACACACACACACACACACACCCTATCCTCCAGGCTTAAATTGATTCTTTAATTATGCTTAAATTGATTCTTCTAACTTGTCCTGCAATTTCTAAATTAACGCTTTTATTTGTTTGAGTCTTTGCTCCCTAAGCACATTTTTTTCTCTATCTGCATTTGTCTCCACCCTCTTTCCCAAATTAGTATGAATGTCTTTTAGATCAAACATATTGCTCCTTTTTCCAATTTAATCCACAGCCAAACGTGCCACTTTAGGCCAAGGAATTCCGGAAATTTGAGGGCATTGCTATTATACCAATGCAATGATCAAGGGATCATGATCCATATCAAATAATTTACATGCAAATAAAAAGTCAAGTTTCAACTTATGACAAAAGTCATGGTTATTTAATCATTTCTAGGGGCTGATTAAGGAGAACATAAATGCATTTGGGAGTACTATCACAACTACTAATTATTATTATTATTATCACGGTAACTGAAAAAATACAGCTTGCACGCTCCTCTGTCTTGTAAAACAACAGAATGATTAGGGGACGAGGTTCCACATCAAGGCATTCTTCATAAATTGTCTTATTAGCTTAATCCTAGTCAGTCTGTGACACAGGGAGCAAGGCAGGAACAACCCTAGACACTCCCACACTCATACACACACTAAGAGCACTTTTAGAAACACCAATTAACCGAATGCATGTCTTTGTTAATGTGGGAGAACAGCAGAGTACCTGGAAACCCACACAGGTCACAGATCTCAGAGCCGTAAGGCGACAGTGCTAATCAATGCACTTACCGAGCATCAAGGCATTTATATGGAAATTAAGACCGTTTATTTAAACTTAAAAGCCAATGGATTCACAATAAGTATTTATTCCATAATTCTAGGGGAAATTAGATGTACTGCAAGACTTTGTGTTTCATAATCATAATAGTTATAGTAGTTAACAGATTAAAGCCTGCAGGCTCTGTTGGCTTTATGATGTCACTGTTTCGAAGTAAGGAATTTCCTGATCCCACTTTTTGAGATTTGGATGTAATACCAATGCAAAGGTAATAATTAAGTGATCAAGTATTAAACATTTCTTGGACGTTAAAAGACTTTATTTTCAAACCAAAGGTCATTTCATTCACATTAACAGGTTTTCTTCAAGTTGCCAGATTTATGAAAGTCCTTCTCGTACATTCAGTCGCAATACCAATAAATATTCAGGGAGCCCTTATTAGATAATAGGTAAAGGAACCTGTTATGTCAGATTGCTTAATTATTAACCAATCCTTAAGATTGCTGTACTGAGTTAGGATGCATTAATACAGATACTGTTACTGGATATCAGCTTGTACCAAATACTACCAGCTGAAACCGAGTGATACCATGTGACATAAAGCCCTAGTTATACTTTCACTTGACAGTGTTTCGCAGGACACTACAGGTATTAAAGCCAATGAAGTAGTATTTTTATAGTCCAATAAAGTACTGTAGTTTCTATGATCTCTCACATATGTATCATATAAACACCTGTAGAATGGTGCTTCTAACTTTGGTCTAGCATTTGCTGCAGGGTCCGTCTCATCAAAAGTACTGGGATTATTCCAGAATTATTTTTAAAAGTGAGCTATTCAGACAGATTAAGCTAAGTTATGTTTCATTGCAGAAAAGGGAACATGGAATCAAAATACCAATTTTTTACCAATTGTTATTCTTAGCTGAACATAGTGCATTAGTATAATTGTTGGGACTGTGTTAGCCTGGCAGTTAAGGTACTGGACTCTGGACCAGAAGGTCGAAGGTTCAAATCCCACCAAGCTGCCACAGTTGGACCCTTGAGCAAGATCCTTAACTGACAATTGCTTTAGCTGTAAGAATGTGCCAGTTGTAAGCAGCTCTGGATACGATCGTCTGCTAAATGGCGTAAATGTAAATTTCATTAATGTTAATGACTTGAGTAAACTGATGGAGGTGAACGTGAGCACATTTCTGAATGTAATAAGCAAATAAAGCTCAAACGTTTGGCCCCACACCGAATGAAGGCAAAGAAGAAACGCAGAATGTGTGGAATGTTGTTTTGACATAAAGGAGGTTGCAGCCCCAATTGAATAATCGTACAATGAGAATAAAGGCATTATCTTATCATGGCAATACATCTAAAGAACCAGCATGACTCTAAGCTTCAGCAGTGCACTGGGTACGACCGACTGCAGTCTCCTAGACCAAATGCTGCATTAGCTCGGAAAATCAATAATGCTTATTGTGACCAAAGCTTAAAGTGGTATAACAAACCCAATCAAAAACAATCACCTAAGAAAACAAGTTCTCTCAGCTGCTATTGGTGACAGTCATTTCTACTGCAGAAACAACAAACGTGTGGTCCAAAAGGAATGTAATGCTTTCTACATTAAGCTTTTGTTTCTCCCATTAAAGCCTAGGCTATGGGTTTTTCTAAAATGGTTACTTTGACTATTAACTATAAATGTTAGATTTATTTAGAAATATTTTTAAAGTAATAATAATAAGCTACTTTTTATACCTTAACATTTGCCGCAAACTTAATTAGAATTGGAATTAATCAAACGCAAATAATACCCATCCCTAATTCTACATCTCTAATTCTGCTACTAGTATAATATTACCTGGTTATAGTTACTGTATCTGGTAATGGTCACTGTACCTTTTTATGGTCACTGTACCTTTTTATGGTCACTGTACCTTTTTATGGTCACTGTACCTGGTTATTGTCACTGTACCTGGTTATTGTCACTGTACCTGGTTATTGTCACTGTATATAGTTACTGTACCTGGTTATGGTTATTGTATCTGGTTATGGTCACTGGTTATGGTCACTGTACCTGGTTATGGTCACTGTACCTGGTTATAGTTGCTGTATCTGTTTATGGTCACTGTACCTGGTTATGGTCGCTGTACCTGGTTATGGTCGCTGTATATAGTTACTGTACCTAGTTATGGTTATTGTATCTGGTTATGGTCACTGTACCTGGTTATGGTCACTGTACCTGGTTATGGTCACTGTATATAGTTACTGTACCTAGTTATGGTTATTGTATCTGGTTATGGTCACTGTACCTGGTTATAGTTGCTGTATCTGGTTATAGTTATTGTACCTGGTTATGGTCACTGTACCTGGTTATGGTCATTGTATATAGTTACTGTACCTGGTTACTAACCAAAAGGCTGAGGGTCTCACCAACCTTCCACATCCGAACAATTGCACAAGACACTAAACCATCGACTCCATGGACTGAGTCACACCTCAGTTGTAAGTCACTCTGGCATGCTAAATGCTCTGAATGTCATTTATTATCTAAAGTCACGTCTTTATACTGGATCTGAATAAATGGTACTGCTTTATCTCTGAGTCCTGATCCATCACCCACTAGCTTCTCAGCGGTCCCCTTTCATTCATGGGTGGGGCACAGGGCGGCTGACAAATCTTAAATTGCTGTACAGTCAGTAACTGCTTACCTATAAAATGCACCTGCATCTTAACTGCACCTGATAAACTGACCAGTGACTAAACACGGCTAAATATTTACCCCGTTACCTAGCAATGCCATGAGCCTAACAATTAGCTTGCTGCAGATCCTCTTAACCGACTTTAACAAAGGGGTTGATTTTACACCAGCAGACGGCTTTATCAAACAAGAATCCGCTTCCTGCATCGTAACAGTCTACAGTTACACAAATAATCACATTTTAGCAGAGTATTTACCTTCTTCAATTCCAGATCGACGGACGCTGCCATATTGCTAAACACGTGGAGAAAATGCGCATGCGCACTTACGTTTTGGCTCAGTATCCCCACAATAGGACATGGCACTTCTAGATCGCGATAGTAGATAGCACACGGTCAGGCTAAAATAAAAACAAGAAATCGCAATGCAAACTGTTTAATTTTAGGATCTAATATGTCGTATGGGGCAGTTTATCGTGCTGTGTGCTTACATGAAATTTCAATTCCGCAATTACCTTCGAACTTTTTAACATCCTGGGATAAAACCACCTGACTTAAGATTCAGATTCCCTGAATGCTGCTGACTCTGTTACTTAAGGACTTACTCATGAATTCATGAGCAATAGTGGCTTCACTAAGACTTACAATTCTTGTAAAGGCTCTCAGTGTGTTCATGACAGCTTGGGATTTTCCACATCTGAGCTTCCTGTTTCCTTCCAACTTAATTGGGAAAGATGGACACCTGCAGTAAGCTAGCAGTTGTTTGTCTGCTGTTGATGTAAATTGGTTTTATAATATCCAAGAGGAGGTTTGGTAACTGCCTCCTTTAGGTCAGAAGCGGATGTGGGCTATCAGTGAAATCGCAAAATAATAAACCCTTTTAAATATCAGTCTGACAGAAAATATCAGATTATCTTTCTACATCTGGAGATAAGTAAGCATTAAAGAACAACATGAAACTCAAAGGTTTGCTTAAAACTCTTTTTATATTTTTCTTGGTTGTGCCATTACATTGGAAGTGCATCATGGAATTCCAGATCAGAGAAGTCCTCAAGATCTGCCTAAATGACTATAAACAGTTATACTAAATCTGGTTTTATTCACCCACGACTCTTTTTCACACCTGAAGTACAGTGTTGGCTCAGTGACTAAGATACGGCTATTAAACAAAAGCTTGAGGTTTCAAGTGCCAGCACTACCAGGCTACCTCTGTTAACACCTTGAGTACGATCTTTAACCTTTAACTCTTTGGATTGTAATGTGTACGGTTGTATCATTTGTAATTCGCCCTGGATCTGGGTGTCTGCTAAGCGGTACAAATGCAAGCCATGTTATACGTGGTTACTGTTTGATTTCCTTTCTGCTCTTCTAACCCAGGGGAAAATTGTTTCAGGAAACTTATTTGTGATTCCTACTTACATTAAATTTATAGACCAACTTTTCAGAGCTGTTTCCCCCTAAAATAGCATTAAATGAAAATGAGACATGAAAAACTTCTGAGGTTAAAGTAGTCAAAGCTTAGGATTTGGTTTCAGACGCAATCGAGGTCTAGGGAGCTCGTTTTCTTATCTTCATTTGATCTACTCATATTTTTTTCATTTGAGAATAGAAATTACTCAGCAAAGCAACATAAAAAAAGTCATGGACTAAGGCTTTGTAACCCTTATAAAACTGTCCAGCTTTATGATTTATTCTTAAATTTCTTCCTGAATTTTGCATAGTCAAAATCAGACTTTGAAAGAGAGAATAGGATTTATTTGATCTTGTGAGTTATATATGTTTGAATTACACCTACTGTATTAAGGTGAATATAATGGCCTAGATCAAAGACTCAGCATCAAAAGTAAAGGTGCTTAGTCTTTGGATGAGAAATGGATAAGCTTATATCGAGACTCAGTAAAAGCGTTATTTTGGCTGAGCACAAAGTGATACTGTATTCATCTCAGAAGTAGACGTGAGATTACCTAGGTCTTTATCTTAGGAGACTCGTTTGAGCACAAGGAGGCATTTCTCATTTGTCTTTTAATTGGATCTCATTGTTGTCTAGGAGAATCTAGATATAGTATTGATATCTGCTTTTTTATGTTTCTTTCCTATTGATATACAAAACATTTTCAAAACCTAATTCGATTTGTTTAGTCTTACCCAGATGTATATGTGGGGTTTTTTTCCTCTCCTTGTCACTGTCACCTCTGGCTGTTCATTTAGGGCCTGTTTTTGTAACGCTGCTTTGTAAAATGTCTATTGTTCCAAGCATGAGTTCATAAGAGTCATGAAGGAAATTTTGAGTTGAAGGACAATTCAAATGATGGTTGGAAGTGTCCCGTAACCACTTGCACATGAAAGCTGCCAAGCTGAAACTGAGTGACGTATTTTCAAAAAGTTGGTGCCCATAGTACAGGTAGAAACTACAAAGGAATTGAACTATTTCAGTCTTTTAGCTGATGTTTGAGCTTCATTTTTTCCGTTGCATGCTTGATGAACTCTGAATACAGGTGAACAGTTGGATATTTGAATGAGTAATTAGGTTTGTGGTGTCATGTTTTTACAGCGCTATCAATGATATCCTAAACAAAAGCACAAACCAAACATGAGTGCCTCGGTAATGTAAAGGCTATCTGAGAGTGTTCTGAATCCACACAGAAGCAAAACAAATGCTAGATTGCTGTCGGTGTCCATTTTCCATCATCAAACATCAATAGGTCGGGTTTGCAAAAATACTCAGGTGGGAAGTAGGACGCTCTGAATCCAAAAGTCCCAGCTGTCGTGAAAGCAACATTGTTTAGAACACAATCTCCCGCCCACTCTTTCCTTAACACCATACCAAACGAAAAGTCCATTTTGTTGGCTGGGAAACATGTAATCAGATTTTATTGCAGAATTTGGGTATGCCCAATGACATGCTCTGTTGATTTTCTAAATGAAATAAAGCTAATCCAATAACAATATACTGTAGTTTACTGCATATGCACTCACTGATCACTATATTAGATACACTTTCCTGTTTCTAAACTCATTGTCTATTTTTTCACTTCGTCTTACAATACAGAAGCACTTTGTGGTTCTATTACCAGTCTGTAGTCGATCTGTTTCTCTACAGACTTTGTTAATCCCTGTTATTATGTTTTCTATTGATCAGTACCAGCACAGATCAGGTACTATTTTGGTAGTATATCACTCTTGGCACCTGTTAGTCTGTGTTGTGCTGATATGAGTGGATCCAGGAGTGCTGCTGGGTCTTTTAAACCTTGTGTTCATTCACCGTCCACTCTCCATTATTAGACACTCTTAATTGGTCGATGTTGTAGACAGTAAATTCAGATACAATGCCCACTGTTGTTGCACAGTTTCTGTTATTCATAATCATTCATCAAAGCCCAGAGGGTGATGCCTACAGGATGCTGGTGACTGGATATTTTGGTTGGTGGACTCTTTGAGGTCCAGCAGTGACACTGGGGTGTTAAAAACCTCAAGCAGCATTGTCGTGTCTGATCCACTCATACCAGCACAACACACAACCAAAACATCAGTGTTACTGCAGTGCTCCACTAAGCAATGATCCACTACCCAAATAGGGCCTGATCTGTGCTGGTCCTGGCCATTAGAGAACAGAGTAAAGGAGAGTAAAATATATAGAGAAGCCTTACATATATTGATGCCATACATCATCACTTCTGGTCTGCTTGCACTTGAACTGTAAAACTTAAACTGAAAGGGGGAAGGCCATTTGAGGCAAATCACAGACAGAGACGAGACAAAAAATTAAGTCAAGTCAACACAGACATGAGTCAGGAACCTATACACTTTAAACAGAGACACAAACTCCAGATATCCTACCTTGTACAACAAACCAATGTGCATTCTAACCACAAATCTCATCTTGCCAGAAGTGGAACCCAAATCCAGAGAAGCTCAGTTACTAGAGTTGGTTCCATGTTAAACCACCTTGGAATTATGCTTGTCTTTCATACGAGGTATTGCAATCAAGATTAATAGTCACCGGGCATCAGGAAGGTTTTGGTAGGTTTAGGGTTAATAAAACAGGATTAGTTTGACTCTGGACACTCAGGGTTCATGCAAAACCTGACCACTTTGGTTATGACGAGCAGCAACTGCCATGTTTTCACCGAGAAATCAGCTTAAATAGGATTAACAGGACTGCAACCAATCAACCTGTGTGAAGGGTGGAGCTGGCAAGCCACATCCAGCATCTCTCTCTCTGTCACACACACACACACACTGGACTTTTTAAATAGATTTGTAAAAGTTTTTAATAGTCCGTCACATGACACGATTGAACTAGCACAAGGCTTAAAATAAAGTATTCAAGGTGTACTTTCATAATAAGGATATTAATATAATGTGGTATGTTATGTTTTTATTCAAAATGATTTCAAATGACAAAAAATACATACAATTACAATAATGTTGAATCCAATTCTATTTACTTAGTGGGTTAGTGGGGCGTAGGTGGGTGGGGGATTGTTCAAGTGTTGGAAGGAATGACTCTTGAAGCACTATGGGGAGACCCCACACTGAAAATATTAAAACAAACAAACAAAATACTGCATTTTCAGTGCTGGCATTTCATTTAACTAGCAAGACCATTCAACCGCATTTGTCCAAGTTGGTTTCTTTTGGCTACTTCTGGTTTGGTGTTTGATTGGTTACTAAGCTCCCAATGCAATGTCTGAACACAACATGTACTGATGTTTGCTGACCCTGTGCTGCTTCCCATCCCTCAGACGCAGCAAAACAAAATGCAACGTCGGGACTAAAACTACAGTCACTACAATGGGCTGGTAAATTGTTACTGTGAGAATTATTACCCAAGAATACTTAATTAATGAAATCAATTGTTATTATATTAATTATATTAATTAATGGTTAGATTAGATTTGGATTACACTAAGAGACAAATATTGTTTAATAAGAAAGGTTTACTATATGACCAAAAAGACACCTGATGCTCAAACCTCCCATGTGATACCCATTTAATCCCACTGGTCACAATAGTGACAGGAACATATAATTAATTAGAATCAATTTACTTTTAATTGATAATTTCTGAAGTGTTTTGTATTTTGCATTTTTTGTTATTTTTGTGATGGGATTAAATGGGTTAACTTGTTTACAGTTGTCAACTGTATATTGGATATTTTTTATTGGATATATAAAAAGTGGGATCAGTTTGGGATCTCTGCTTTAAGATAATACTACCATAATAGTAGTAATAATAATAATAACGGTATATTTCATTATGTTTGCATGTTATTTCACAGAATTACACCTGACTTAGATAAATTACTGTATATTAAAATATTCTAAATATCATTTGTAATTAGTTTAATGTGACTTATTTGAATAAACTAATACTGCTTAAATAAACTGATATACACTACAAGTGTCTGAAAGCAAATAAGAGAATAGGAAATAAATCGAATAGGAAAAAATATAAACATGTTTATTAACACAAAATTGGCAATTTTCACAATATGGCAATTTCAAATTTTTTAAGTATCCTCTCATTTTTGTGCGCAGTAGAGTTTGCTCAGTTTCTGGCCTAATCGAATGCAGTTTCAGTCAATTCTTTAATAATGTAACTTATTGAGAGCTTGGATTTATTCCACAGGAGAACCAGACCATTATCAGAAAAACACATTGACTAGAGGAGCCAAAAAGTGATTTAATTGTAGCTTTTCTTAAAATATTAACCAATGCCTGCTTCCAAACCTGGCCAGAAGTTTACAAAAATACAAATGTACCATTAATTGCTCTTAAATGTCATACATTTTTCACAGTATGTTCATACTTATTCAGAAACAAAATGTCCTACTAATTCAAATATTTATATATCCAATATTTCTTCATGTATATCAACCGTAAAGCATAAAAAGGCACTTATTTCAAAATGACAATTGATTTGACAATAATAAATATCAAAACACATTTAGGTAAGTAGACGGTGCTGATGTAGCTCTGTACTCCAGATCATTGGGTTTGAAATAAACACTGACTACATTGTAAAAGAATAGAAAGTCAGCTTTAATGCAGAAGGCATTTGCTACTATATTTGGGTGAACACAGCTCCTTGATTTTTAAAATCATAAATATTTCATTTCAAATCCAACATGATGGAGTATAGAGACAAAATAAGCACCGTTACATAACAGGCAGTACACTGTACATTTGACAATCCAGCACAATTATTTAATGATAAAATAAATAGATAATAGATAAATAAATAATCCTCATCCCACTGTGTGGATACACGGATATGCCTGACTGTACAGAGCTCAAGCATGTATGTAATAAATAAAAAGGCTAAGCTTTTTTCAGTCCAGAAGCAATTACATTCATCCACTTTATCACTTCACTTTCTTTTCAGATACTGACAGACTTGCTGTTAGGTGCTGCAGGTGCAGCAAAACTACAGTCCATCAGCACTATTTTCATAATGCCCTTCGAGTCATCCTTCAAACCTCCTGGCCGACGCAAGGTTCCTCCTCAGCTCTGACACCATGTCTGTAGCATGCATGTCCACTGAGCCTCCTCTGTGACTCTGATATGACAGATTTGAATCAAATCATTAATATTACTGACGATAATAATAATTCCAGACAATATCCTGTATATTCCTGTATCATAATAAATTATATACATAATCATAAAACATTAGGTTCTTTCTGTAGTATTACATTTTTTTCTCACACAATGATTTTTTATGCTAATTGCAAGACTCACCTTTATTAACTACTACTGTACAGTTGCTGCCTCAAGTCTGATCTTCTCATCCACATCACAGTTCCTTTTTTTGTGATATCTGTAAAGGCAAGTAGACAAACTGTCAACTCAGTACAATTGTTCGCATATTAAATAATTGCACAATTTGAAGAAAAATGCCATGTTGCTGCAATGCTTAAATATAATATATTAAAAAATGCATGACTAGAATTAGGCTAAATAGTCTTTAATTTTAATTGACTAAACCTAGAATAAAATTAAATGTCTAAATTGTGACATGAAAATTAATACAAATTTTAAGACTAATACTAAATCACAATTAACACTAGACACATTACATTGCATAAATGATCGAATAAATAATAATTATAATTATAAAATAGAATGATTGGTTAATTATTATAAAACATTATTATTAGCTGTAATAGTATTAGTATTTGAATCCTATTAGTATATAGCATAATATTAGATAATTCAATAGTATTATAATTAATATTTTATATACATAAAATACAGATCACTTAATAAAATGACATTTTTACAGAATAAAAAAGACCAAGAACCTTAACCCACAATTGCTTGGATTATAGGACTGTTCTTGTTCTTGTGGATAAAGGTGTCAGCTAAATGACAATGACATAAATATAAAAATAACAATGTTTCATATACACCAGTGTGCAGAAAAATGGGCTAAATATTAAGTTCATTATTCAGCCAACATGTCTGGCACAACTGATATAGGTCGTCACAAGCCTGGAAAAAACCTCTTAAGTAGAACCAGTAGTGATAGATATCTACAGGTAAAAATGTACAATAAGCAGTCTTGTGTGTCCCAAGGTAAACAAGTGAGAAAATCTGCTTCCAAAAAGCTAAATAAGATGCAGGGGTTGCTGTCAAAAACACATAGCTGTTTTTTGTCAGGCCAGCTGCAGCTATTATTAATTAAATATCCAAAACCCTACAGGCATAGCAAATCCCTATAACTCTTTCAGCTATTAAGTGAATCTGTCATCTACGGCCTTTAAGTCAGCAGGTGGTGTTGTCATAAAAAAGACCTGGAAGGCCTGGAAAGCTTCTTCAAGCAGAATTTTACAGTTCTCAAAAACAGAAAAAGGCAACCATTTATTATGGAGGTAGAGTTGTCATGGAGAGACAGTTTATCTGCTAGTACTGCTGAGCTACTACACTATGAAACTTAATTAAGGTTATAGAGTTCTAGAGAATTATCATGTTCTCTTTCTACAAGCCAATGCTTCTGCTCACACTACGACGAACACCAAGAGGTAATTAAGAACAAGTCTATCAATCTCATGGTTTGATCTGGTCAGAAAGCAGATTTGAGATCTATAGAGAACATTTGGGCTCACATTAAACACAAACTATCTAGGAAACATTTTTTCAGCTAAACATCAACGGTCTAAAGCCAGACCCATTGACTGGAATAACATTGACACTTCTTTCTATACAAAGCTGCCCACATGTTTACCCTAAAGACACAAATTTATGGAATTCCAAGGGAAATGCTATATCATACTAACTAACTTTGTCTATTTGATTAAAACTGGCTAATTTCCTGGCCTATTTTTGGCTTTTTGATACCCTTAAAAGCTTAATATTAAGCAATTTTGGCATTGATGCATCATATTTTTGCCCAGGAGTATAAATGAGTGTAAACAACCTCATGTCAGAAATGTATGCTTGATAAGTATAGTTGTTTATATCCCAGTACAGCAACAAACACATTCAAATGCTATACTTAGGAATTACATGTGTACAGTGAGAGGAGTCCTAGAACAGAGCCTTCTGGGTCACCTGTTTTAAACTCTTTACTGATCGGAAGCAAAACAATGCCCTAAAAGTACAAACCTAATAGCCAGTAAAATGCCAAAGATGGCGAGACACGTCACAGACAGGACCGTCGCTGTTACGGCCAACGTGATGGTGTGGTTGTTTCCTTTCTCGTTGTCCGTACCGACAGGCAGAGTAAAAAAGTGACACCTCTCGCCGGTGTATCCTTCTTCACATCTGCAAAAGAATTCAGTCTCAGTCATGACTGATGCACATAGCAAAAAGGTGACTTTTACTGTCTTAATATGCAATGCATTGGACTTACATGCAAGATGTATGGTTTAGCTCCTTCAGGAACTGACAAACACCGTGAATGCAGAAGTTTCTGTATTTTTTCCTCATGCAGGGGTCCTTCTTCCTATTTCTGCTCATTCTTTGGGCTTTCCTTGTGTTCTCCTTGACATGAGTTGCCGAGGAATCCTTGTGCTTGATGGAATATTCCACTGTAGGGCAAAAATCAACATCATTGTAATATATCACAGTAAAACAAACTGTAGAGTGAACACAGCGCTGAGTCAATGTGTTCTTTACATACAGTGACGCAACTAGCAGTAAATAGAAAAGAATTCCCATCGCCAGCACCTGGTTTATTACCAGACTGGTTCTGATAATAGCTTTGGCAGCCTTTTATGGAATTTTTATTCAGTGCATGCCATGTCGTCTATCTGGACTATGGCTTTTATTTATCTTCATGACCTGCATAATGTCTTTCTCAGCAGAGCTCTGTTTCCACCAGTTACAATCAAGCATGGATTTGATCATCATAAAGCGAATTGGTCTCTTGAGTTGTGTGATTTTATGTGGGGATAATTGGTTTAGGATAAATAACACAACCGTTCACGAGTTTCTTATTATTGTTGAGATGTTTTGAGTTCCTCATCATTGGAAGGATTACCACATTAAGATTAGATCAACATTTTTTCAAAGTATTTCATTATTTAAGACAGCATCATAATCACTACAAACCATATCCCAGATTAATGGCGGTATCTCAATAATAAACAGTGGTTAATATTATAAGTGGTGGAACCAGGTTTGTTTAATTATGCTGGCTGAGTGATATAGGTTTTAGATTCAGGTTCCTCTACCTCGTGGGTAGTCTATGTCATAATCAGCAGATACATCGTCTTCGTAGTTTTCGCTCAGGTATTCGTCCATGTCGGGATGGTGATGCGCTGTAGAGTGCACTTGAGCCCCAGTGTGCACCAGCTGTCCTGAAGTCACTGCAGCTTTGTGACCTGGTGAAGATCCAGTGCTCAACCTGAATAAAACTACAATATTTTAAACAATTTTTAGTTAATATATCAGAAAGATGCAGCCAAGTATTGAAAAAACACAAACTAACAGTTGGGTGTGTAGCCTATGGGCTGCACAATTCATTAATTAAGGCTTAATTGGACTTCGACATGCTTGGGTCTACTTGATAAATTTGGTATGTTCTTTTTTAACTTTAACAAATGAACACATAAAATATACAACATTTACAAGAGTACAAAATTTAAGTTTTTCAGTTTGCCTGAATGAATTTAATGAACATAAAATTGTTGAGCAGTGATCATTTTAAATGTAATGCCAAACATTTATGTTTTATGATTTTTAATAATTTAATCAAAAGAGAAAGTTACTTATTCTGAGTGAACCAATAATGATTTCTTACTTAGTAATTATGAGGTCAACATGTCCTTTTACATATATTTTCTAAAAATGGTAAAAGTCTTTGTTTAAATATGATCCAGAAAACACCTCATTATTTTAAGATATACTATTAAGTTAGTGTTCGGAAATGTTTTCAGTATTTTGAAACAGGTGATCTTTAATCCTATGGATTACATTATAAAAACGTAATGTAAGTAATTATAGTAATGGAATGAAATTTACTGTCAACAATACAACTCTAAAGAGTTATAAAACAGTATTAATGTAGCTGTAAACAGATAATAAAATGACCAATTCTTATTCACTAAGGTTTTCTTCCTGGAAATCTGAAACAAGATGAAACAATACTTACCAAGACAATGAAGGAAAACAAATCCAAGTCGAAGTGTATCCATATTCCTAAAGTGACCAGGTTCAAGTTGTGTGTATCCGCTTAAAAGAGCTGAAGTGCACACTGATCTCTGTTCTGTTCTGTTCTGAGAATGTCAGTACTGCTGAACCTGAGGGTGAGAGAGTCAGCACTGCACCTTCTCAGCTCTTATTATACCCCTGTACAGGGCAAATCCTCCTTCCTCTATGAATCACAGACACACCTCACCTCATCAATCATTCACATGAACCGACTCTTTCACTCTTAAATGCGGAGCTCCCGTGATCATCACAGTACAGATTTATTTAGGTGATCGGTTTTATAAGAACAGGCTGCTCTGGTACGGTATTAACACTTTCACAAAACTTCAGGTTTTACTTCTGTGTAATATCGAAAGCGCAACTATTTAGACCGAGACACGTATCTGGCCGTCCAGCGCCACACTGTGGTTACTGTAAGTAACGCAGCAGCCATTCAATTTTAATACATTGTGAGAGCTTCTGCGGTGACGAGGATGAAGTTAGCTCCTTATTCACCACAGCTGTAACTGAGAGGCTGCCTTCAACGCTTCTCTATTTTATGTGCAGAAGCGGTTTTGACTTACAGTCGTAAGGACGATGGAATTGGAACGTGCTATGTT
>JAVSBV010157800.1:0-14770 GCA_033117975.1 Parotocinclus spilosoma
GTGGTGGGCGTGGTCACCTCCCGCTGGTTTTGCTCTTGTCAACACAACTTTTTCGGATTTCCTGACCTTTGATAAAAACATAAATTCCTCCGGGGATCCCAAAAATCCATTTTTATTTTTATTTTTTTTAAAAAGCAGTTTAATACAGATTTTATGGGCACATCGACACACCTGTCTGTATAATATTACAGATGTTTTGTTCACTTGGCCACTCTGATTGCACCTAATGAAAGCCCAATAAGCAGATTATAGCCTGAGCTGTAGCGATGCTGCTGCAGCCTCTTTTAATTATGTAAGAGCACAGAGGGTACAGAGGTGATGTAACAGTCCCAACATAACCCTCTATTTCTGTACTGTTATGTCCTTGCCGGATAGGTCCGCAGATTCAGAGCTTGCTGTTCCTGCAGTCTGTCAGTTTTTATACTCCCTAAAGCTGCTCAGTGATGTGCTGGTTCTTACAGTGACAAAGGCAAACAAGTCTGTGCTGCATAAAAACATACATATAAAAACAGAAACTGTTCTTTATCGGGTATAAATGATCTAGTGGTTGTTTTCTTTGGGTTTTTTTTACTGCACGCTCACGACGGTTTACTCATATTATAATATATTTACATTTCCTCTATTTTGTTATACTTTTACATCCTTTCATATTATCTCCAATGTATTTATCTACATATACAGTCGAATCCGGTTAATGGGACCAGCCGCTTATTCGGACCGAATCCCAAAGTACAAAGTACCAAACAAAACCTATTATATACGTGTAATGTTATTCACTTATTTGGAGCAAAATTGTGGCTTCTTTTTCTTATTCGCTCTCACCTTCTTTGGTCCCATTAAGCGAAATTTTGGTCCAAATAAGCGATTATAATAGGATTTGTTCAAAATCAAGAAAGTGGTGGGCGTGGTCACCTCCCGCTGGTTTTGCTCTTGTCAACACAACTTTTCGGATTTCCTGACCTTTGATAAAACCATAAATTCTCCCGGGGATCCCAAAAATCCTCCCATATCTCGCTGATCTGCGTTGCATCCGCCCTAACTGGCGTCTTGTGGCTTCTTTTTCTTATTCGCTCTTGCGTTCTTTGGTCCGATTAAGCGGAATTTTGGTCCAAATAAGCAAATGACATTACACGTATATAATAGGATTTGTTTCGGTACTTTACTAATAAGCGACTGGTCCCATTAACCGGATTCGACTATATTGATTGCTATCCAGTCTCTGTTTTTAAAATACATCCAAACAATGGAGTGACATTTGTATGCAGCCTAACTGGCAGCTTCATCTGGATCCCAAGTTTGAAAGTTTGGGATTATACAATGTTAGATTTGGTCGTTGTACTATTGCTGAAACATCAAATCTAATGGTGGCCCAAGACTTTTGCACAAGTCTATAAGTGGTTGGGTTTGTGGGTAGATAATCAGGGAGGTCCATGAGGTATTTATTGAGTACGTACTTGGTCGATGGATGGTTATTGATGTGTGTTAGTGTCAAACAAACACACAAAAAAACAGATAGATAGAAGAATGACCAGACGTAGAAATAAATACATGCTTACATCCCAAAGACAGGGTGATGCTAGCCGACTGGACGTTCTGAGGTGGTACAGGTCTACAGTAGTAGGTCCCTGCATGCTGAAGGTTAAAGTTGTAGATGGTGGAGACCTTCTCTGAGTAGCCTAAGTTGACTCCGTTTTGGTAGATGGCCAGGGTCTTTCCTGCGGCTGCACAGCCCCGAGCCACACAGCTAAGGAAGACGGTCTCCCCCGAGGCAAACATGTTGCCGACTCTCGGTGGGTGCACATGGACCTGGAGCTCTGTAACATGGATAACAACAAACACAGAACTGGTAAATGCTAATTCTTACAAACGGAAGCATCGATTTAAAAGAATAGACATGACATGGTAGTAAGAGCAGAGTTTATTGCTGCTGCTAATTAGTCTGGATCAGTCAATACGTTCAGAATTATTGAATATTTAACAGGTCACCTTTTACGTCGTGATTATAAAACGTATTTATGCACATATAAGAATTAATGTTTTTAATCTGCAGTCCAACTGCTAATTCAATACTACATGACCAAGATTACCAATACGAATGTGGCGCATTTATAATTGAAAGAGGGTACTTATGTAACATTGTGTAAAAGTCACAGTACTGCGCAAAAGTCTTAGGCCACCTTTCTCTTCCTTTAAGCTTAAAACTCATCTTTTCTCTCAATACTTCCCTTTTTTCACCCTCTCATAGAGTCTTTTTTGTGAAAATGGCTTGTAAAGTGTCCTTGGGTACTAGAAAGGCACTATATGAATACAACAACAACATATTATTACTATTATTATTATTAAAGTAGGTATATCATTGTTTTAATAGGCATATAGAAAATCAATTACCAGTTTCTATAGGCTACACACAGTGGCAAGTACTAAGCACTCAGACCTCCCCTTAGACTTCCCGTAGACCACTTAATTTTTACAGGGGAGCAGGATTAAAAGACTAAGATATGCTAAAACGCACAAATACTGGAATGAAGAAAGAATTAGAAATTTTTTAGTCTAAGACCAGACTTTTTTTATTGCTTGTTTCGCGGATTCGCCGACGTTCATATTTGAAGAATACAAAAAAAAAAGATTTGAATTTTTGGGGGGTATTTTTCGGATCCGCCGCAGCACCATTGGTTAAAAAAATTAATAAATAAAAAAAATATTTTTTTTAGCTTTTTCCGCCATCCGGTGGAGAGCCGACGGTTTTCTTCTGTTCGTTAACTTTTTTCCAGATTCACTTGAATTTAATTGTAGGTTAAATCAATTGTATTTTTAAATCTTTTTTTTTTGTTTAATTTCTTCCTCCTTCCTTGCATTGATTCCACATAGTCCTCAAGAAATTGAAAAGTGCTGAAAAATAAAGATTTTTTTTTTTTTATCCCTCCTCAGTAGATTCTTAGGGAACAATTTACACTGGGATACTTTAATCACTGTAAGTTTATAATAATTAAGGTTCTCAGGTATTGCACATGAACCAACGCTTTATTGTTAATGACTGGTAAATATAACAGTGTTTCCTAATGGATATTGTGGAACGATCATTAAAAACTGTCAGCCAACGATTGTAATATCAATAAACATATCGTTCGACCCAAATCGACCACATGGCGCAATTCAGCACAACACCAGAGTTCGTTCCATCCTTCCCAGTGCCCTATTTGGGTGGTCCAACAATTCCCAGGTACATCTATCTATAAAGTCAGACGGACCGAGAGACTGGCGTGACGTATTAAGTCTTCCGTACCTGTTACTGACAGACTAATGGAATCCGCTGAGGTCCACCTGCCTTGCTGGTGGTCTGTCTCGAACCTGAAGTGGTACTGGCCAGCATCGCTCAGTTTGATGCCCGTGATCTGCAGGCTGCACCTCTTGTAGCCTCCCATGTACCTGATCCTGTCCCTGTAGGACGGGCTGATGAGGTTGCCGTCGGTGTGAAAGGCAAAGTCTCGTTTGCCGTCGGACGTGACGTGAAACCACATCACCCGTGTGGCGCTGTAGGGTGACGGGTAGTCGTAGCGGCACGGCAGGGTCACGGTGGTTCCGGCCCAGGTGCAGATGTCCTTCCTGGAGAAGCTGATTGTCCATTGGCTACCCGACGAGCCTGAGAGTCAGAAGATGCCACTGAGTATCAAGACTAAAAAATAACCTGCGTCATGCAAGGGCACCTTTACACTTAACACTTAAGAGCGGTAGGTGCGGGTCACGGGGCCAATCGAAACCTACCTTGTACGGCAATGGAGACGACGCAGAAGACTGCAGGGAGCAACATCTTGAGTCTTGAGCCTTGCGTAAGAGAAGGAGTCGGTAGCAGACGCCGGTGCTGCAAGGTCAGGATTTGAATCGACACATAATGAGTGAAGTCACAAGTGAAGTCCTGCTACCTCCGAACTGATGGACTTCAGAAACGTAGGAGGAGAAGCAGAGAGGAAGTGCGAGTATGCCAAAAGTAAAAGGCTGTCCATCCCTGCTTTACTGTCCTGCCTCAGCGTCCCCCTACTGCTGCTCCACAGTCCCACTTCTGTCTTCAGTGAAACTCGAGCCTCCCCTGTGTGCACAGGGCAGCAGTGCCAAGCCGCTGACATTCACACACACTCTGTTTACAACCACTGCTCACACCTGACCTATACAAACTTATCTCCAGAAAATAGCAATTCCAAATCCTTTAGTAGGCATTTCTTATTAGTTTCTGTGCCATTGGTTGGTCTGCTGTTTATATCCAGTGCTGTGCAAAAGTCTTAGGCCACCAATAGATTTGTTATTTATGCAATGGTATCATTGCTATGAAATATGTCAACGGTTAGACCAAAACATTTCAAATTTGGATTGGTCACTTCATAACACTTTTTTTCACAGTAGCAGTAGATGTAGAATTAGTAGCATTATTGTTATTATTATTATTCATTTTATTATTAGTAGTAGTGGCATTAATAATATTTTATTAGCCGTAGTATTATTAGCAGTAGTTGTAGTGTTAATACTGTTAACAGTACTTGTATTATTATTATTATTATTATTATTATTAGTAGTAGTAGTAGTAGTAGTAGGAAGAGGAGGAGGCTATTAGTATTAGTATTAGTATTATTACTAGTAGTTGTAGTGTTACTACTGTTAACAGTACTTGTATTAATTAGTATTATTATTAGGCTATAAGTATTAGTATTATTGTTATTATGACTAGTATTAGTAGTAGTATTAATGTTAATCTTATTCATGTGGGTATTAATGTTCATTGTGTTGTTATTATTGTTATTAATTTATATGTTGTTATTATTAATGTTGATGTTGTTGTTATATATTATTATTATTGTTATTAATGTTGTTATTATTATTAGTAGTAGTAGTATTGTTAATGTTTTTGTTATTATTAATGTTGATGCTGTTGCTATTATTGTTATTAATGTTGTTGTTATTATTATTGTTATTAATGTTGATGTTGTTGTTATATATTATTATTATTATTATTATTATTATTATTAATGTTGATGCTGTTGTTATATATTATTGTTATTAATGTTGATGTTGTTATTATTATTATTATTATTATTAATAATGCTGTTGTTATTATTGTATATGTTGTTATTATTAATGTTGATGTTGTTGTTATTATTGCTATTAATGTGGTTGTTATTATTATTATTATTAATGTTGATGTTGTTGTTATTATTGTTATTAATGTTGATGTTGTTACTATTATTGTTATTAATTTTGATGTTGTTATTATTACTGTTATTATTATTATTATTATTATTATTATTATTATTAATAATGTTGTTGTTGTTGTTATTATTACTGTTATTATTATTATTATTAATAATGTTGTTGTTATTATTATTGTTATTAATGTTGATGTTGTTGTTCTATATTTGTTATTATAACCTATTCTAATTAACCCTGAACCTTTTATCTATGCCTTTGCATGTATTCTCTCAGTGTGAAAGCGTAACTTCCTCTTAAGCAGTTGAATAAAGAACAATGAGCAGATCGGAACTGGTGGAAATGCGGATGTTAGAGTTTAGTTTAGAAATGAGATTAGAGTTCAGGTGAAGACAGAGCGGCTCTCATTATCACAGCTCTTCTCTTCTCTTCTCTTCTTACTCTTTACTGCTAAAACAGGATTTAACACACACAAGTGAGTTTGTTCTTTCTTCTCTGAATGTGTAGCCTGCGTTAGGCGCGGCTGGAAAGTTCCATCTTAGTACAAAGAAAATCTTTAAAAGATGTCCAGTCGGTGAATGAACTCTGTCGTGCACCACGTAAATGTCTGGTAACCATTCCATTTGGAATAATTCGTTAAAAATGTCCCATTCATTAACGTGGCTTTGCTTTCGTTCTTTCAGCATGTTATTGTTAGTCCTTTTATCGGTGCTGCAGCCTGCAGGGGGCGCCAACTCCTCGATTTCCTGCCACGACGACCAGGGAAACGCTGTAGATTGGTCAGAGCTGCATACACGCACGCACGCGCACGCAAGCATGGCATGCAGAGAACTTCTGAACAGTGCTTTTCACGTTTATACAAAAAAACTATCAAATACAAAGCAATGGGGCAGATCAGATTGTTTATTTCTCCCTTTTCCTTATGTCCAGGTTCTATATCTACAAACTGCCGAAGCATGAGGAGCCGGAGCCTGCAGGCCAGACGTACCTGCTGCTGAAAGAGGGGAGTGAGGGATGGACTGCAGGTGGAGGACTGATAGGAGACGGTACACTAGCTCTCGGTAGGAGCGTGGGACCCCTTTACCAGGTAAAGCTTACAGCTTGGTTTGGGAGGGCGTTGGTCTCGGGTTCAGGGAGCATCTTGTGTCTCCTTGGCACTATTTTTTGGAGTAAAGATCATATCGCTCTTCAGTAGTTCCCATGTATAAGTAATTAAGGATTCTCTAAACCAGAAACCTTTCACAAAGCCACTGGCGATTTCATTTATCCACCTGGCAATCAAGAAAATGAAGGATCATCTAAAATCATCTCAAATGTTCTCAAAAATCAAACATGGCCAACGTCATCCAACCATTTTGGAGATTCTGAAGTGACAAAAGGGAAAGAATTTGAAGAGCTTCTGAACTTCAGAATGAACCCAGTTTGCTGAAATCCTGTCCTAGTCTGTTAGGGATTTAGAGTTTCTCCTTGCCACTGTCACCAACTATTGACTCACACTATGGGGCTATGGGCCTTGCCATTTAAAACAAAGTCAAACTCAAATTGATTTCTATAATGCTTTTTACAGTGGAGAGTAGCTTTACAAATATTTAGGTCCAAATCCCTAATTGAGCAATCCTATGGCAACAGTGGCAAGGAAAATGTCTCTAAATGTTAAACGGAAGAAAATTTGGGAAACCAACCAACCTCATTGGGTAGCCTAGACGTCGTATGTAAGAAATAACGTAGGTCACGTAATTATTACGTTTACAGAAATAGTTTAATAATAGATTTCGAAACAATGCTCTGTTATAAAAGCAAGATTTTCAAGACAAAAAAAAAAAATGTATCCCGGTTGTGTTTTATTGTGGTGAGAACAGTGTGAACACAAAACGCTCAGGTTCAGGTTCACCTTAACAGATCAGAATCACTTGCCCATTTTATTTGCTGATTCTGACTTTTTTCTGCACACCAGAACAAATATTTATTACGATAAGAGTTTCGATTGAAAACGTGATTTTCCTACTGCAACAAAAAAAAAAAAATAGGGAAGTTTCCTCTGGGCGGCTTTAGAACTGCATCAAGAAACTGAAGTCGATGCTGCAGGAATCAAGAAGTAAAGCAGTTTTAGAACAGCCATGTGATCTGTTCATGTGTTCAGATTGACATCCAGTACCCCTAGATGGCAGAAGTGAGGTTCCCAGCAGCTGGTAGCATTGGTTCTGCTGTAGCCACGTGCTAATGAGTAATGCTTACATTGCTTTTACATTGTAGGACAGGGAACTGGGTTATATCTTATACAACGATCAGCCACCAGAAGAAAACCATTTGGAAACGTCAAGCAGAGGCGGACACACCAAAGGTAAAGAGAGAATGGGAAGCGGTGATATTTAGAGTGGTGTGAAAAAGTGTTTGCCCCCTTCCTCATTTCCTGTTTGTCACACTTAAGTGTTTCTGAACATCAAACCAATTTAAATAGTAGTGAACGACAACACAAGTCAACACAAAATGCAATTTGTAAATGAAGGTGTTTATTATTAAGGGAGAAAAAAAAAAACTTACATGGTCCTGTGTGAAAAAGTGATTGCCCCCCCCCTTTGTTAAAACATACTATACCTGTGGTTTATCATACCTGAGTCCATTGTCTCTAGCCACACCCAGGCCTGATTATTGCCACACCTGTTCTCAGTTAGGACATCACCTAAATAGGATCTGGCCGACAAAGTGAAGTCCACCAAAAGATCCTTAAATGCTACACATCATGCCGAGATCCAAAGAAATTCAGGAAAGACAGTAATTGAGATCTATCAGTCTGAAAAGGGTTATAAAGCCATTTCCAAAGATTTGGGAATCCAGAGAACCACAGTGAGAGCCATTACAAACAAATGGCGAAGACGTGGAACAGTGGTGAACCTTCCTAGGAGTGGCCGACTTCCCAAAATTACCGCAAGAGCGCAGCCACGACTCATTCAAGAGGTCACAAAAGATCCCAACCAAAAACGTCCAAGGAACTTCAGCCCTCACTTCTTCAGCCTCAGTTAAGGTCAGCGTTCATCGTTCATCGTCCACCGTCCACCATCTGAAAGAGACTGGGCAAAAAATGGCCTGCATGGCAGAGTTCCAAGAAGAAAACCACTGGTAAGCAAAAAGAACATTAAAGCTCGTCTCGATTTTTCCAAAACACATCTTGATGATCCCCAAGCCTTGTGGGAAAACATTCTGTGGACCGATGAGACAAAAGTTAAACTGTTTGAAAGGTGTGTCCCCTTACATCTGGCCAAAAAAAACACTGCATTCCAGAAAAAGAACATTAGACCAACAGTAAAATGTGGTGGTGCAAAAAACCAGGTTTCCGTTTAATTTGACAGTATAATGCTGATCTTATGTATTTAAGTAGACCATGGTGATAAGACACCATGCATTATTAACAACAGATTCATAACAAAAAAGATTTGTATAAACTCGTAATAAAAACTTGTACCGTTGTTTGGGAGGTGGCACGGTGGTGTGTGTGGGTGTGTATGGACGTGTGGTTGGTCTTTTTGGACTATTATTGTTACTGAATCTCATTGTTTGTCAGGTGTTGTCCTGTTCGACAACAAGCAGGGCTTCTGGTTGGTCCACAGCACTCCTCACTTCCCACCCAAAAAATCGGAAGAACAGTTCTCCTACCCCAGCTCAGGCGTCCAGAACGGGCAAAACTTCATCTGCGTTACGTATCCTCTAGAGCGTTTTGAGACCGTAGGTAAGAACTCTGGTCTTCAAGTAGCCCAAACATGTCAGCATGGTGCCCCTTTGAACTGATTTTGACGCTTCTTCAGCCTTAAGTAGGGTTGGCTCGATACCATTTTTTAATGCCCCGATACCGATATTGATACTGCAAACTTGAATATGTGTTGATAACGATATCAGACCGATACGCTCCTACCAGCTGATCATACTTGAGCTTAAAATAGCTCCACACAGCTCGAGTTCCTGCTATGTCGTGTCGTCCAAATTGTAGTAACGCAGAAACGTCATGGGAAAGGTATCGGGTTAAACTGTTTTTCCCCCCATTCCATTTCCGATCCAGAGATTTTGCCACATATCGGGCCGATACCGATACAGAATATCGAATCGGTACAGCTCTAGTCTGCACAGGTTCAGTCTGACACTAATGTTATTACTGTAAGCATCTTACGCAATCTCTATTGATCATTTTAAGAGCAACTAATCGCCCATGGTTTCCATAGCTACTGCAAGGGTAATCCATCTAACTGGCACTGTAACCATAGAGACAGTGCCATTCTGACTGTATATTTATGGCTTTGGTGTCAGCGTTACGTTGATGGCACTTTCTTTCGCAGGCCAGCAGTTGAAAATAAACCAGCCACACATCTACGACTGCGACGTCCCTGAGTCCCTGGCTTCCTCCGTCCCCACCATGGTCCAGCTCTGCAAAGAAAGCAACAGACGACAGAACTCCAGCGTTGCCCAGACGCCCCAGTCAGCGGCCAATCGGAGCATCTCCATGCTGTCCCTGGCTGGCCGCGAGTTCATCAGCTTCGCTAAAGGAGCGTCCTTCGACGACGGTAAGACCCCGCTCAGCACGTGGAGCTTTGTGTTGTCCTAACCTAAATCACGTCCTCCGATCTTGCCCAGACCTGTACCACTCGTGGGTGGCTCCGGCTCTGCAGTCGGACCTGCTGGTGCAGTTTTGGCGCCGCTCGACGGGCATCCTGCCCTCCGACTGCTCCCCCAGCTGGAACGTTCTGAACGTGGAGACCATCTCTCCGGCCGGACAGCTCACCTTCAAGGCCACCGAGGACCACTCGAAATGGGCGGTGAGCGCAGGCGGAGGCGGGCTGAGGGGCGGAGCCTGGGTCTGCGTCGGGGACATTAACAGGAACGAGGCGGAGGAGAAGCGAGGGGGAGGGACCGTGTGCAGGCAGGACGCCGCGGTGTGGAAGGCCTACCGGACGGCGGCGCTCCAGTGCCAGTCCTGTGCAGGCAAGGTTGGGAAGTGTGAAGATGGTTCACTTTGAGAGTACTGGGAGAGTACTGGGAGAGCACTGGGGGAGTTTTTATTAATGACTACTAATTACTGACAGAAAGACTTGAGCTTTGCAGCAGTAAGAAACACTCCATGATTCCGAGCTATAACCCCACTCTGGACATTTTGTTCTCGTGTTTGCTTTCATGTCCATCTTTGGTCATGTTGATCCTAAAAAATGTGTTCATATTCCGATTACACGCTGTCTTATAACGAACAATTTAATAACAAAAGCCTTAAATCTGTCTCTTTAATGTACAAGATAAGGTGAAGGTACATTTTATTGACATTCTTAAATTTTTAATTGCGGGTTATTTTGTTTTGCATTTTGCATTGCTTGCACTTTGGAAATAAAAAAGAAATACCTCTTTATTCCTAATCGTCCTGCTTAATCCACACGGGATCGCGGTGCCCACCCGGCACCCGGGCGCAAGGGCAGGAACAACCCTAGATGGCTGCCAATCCATCTCAAGGCACACATAGACACATAGTCACACACTAAGGGCTACTTTAGAGACCCCGATTAACCTTACACGCATGTCTTTGGACTGCGGGGTACCCGGAGTAAACCTGACAGACACGAGGAGGACATGCAGACTCCATACAGAAAGGGCCCAGGCCGCTCCACCCTGGGTTTGAACCCGGGACCTTGTTGCTTCGAGGCAGGGGTGTGACCCCACCGCCCAGATATCTTGTTATGAAATGTCAAATTGTTAGGGGTGAGATGATTTAATCGTGAGCTCAGCAAGGGAATGGAACAAAGGAAAGAGACACGTCTCGTCTTTCATTGGTCGAAATTCCCAGGACAACCTCATAAAATATCAAAATGTCCATTTATTGCATACATAACCAGGTATACAGTGCATCAATCCAGCTTCGACTATACAGGACTGTATGTACAACGTTAGCTTGTCCTGAGCGACGCAGCATTCGCACGGAAGCGAGAGCACCCGATAACAAGGCACTTCACAACAAACGATCAAAACATCGTCTCGGCTCCTCCGCCCTGCCCCGACCTGCTTCGGCCCGCCAGACGTCAACAGCAGTCGGAGCGGCGCAGGCTTCACAGGAAGGCGAGAGGCAACAACAGGAATTGTTACTTCGCACCCGAGTTCGGTAAAAGTCCAGTTTAGTAGTGTTGCATTTCAGGGCCACGGCGGACAGTCAATCATCGGACACATACTCCCACGGGGACACTTAAAAAACCTGGACCTGATGGTCTTTGGAATGTGGAAGGAAGCATGGAAACTCACACGGACACAGAGAGGAACTCCACACGGGCCAGGACTCGAACCCAGGTTTAGAGGGTTGTGAGGTGCAAACCGTATATTAATTATACGCCTAGAAATGACCTGAAGAATGACCTCTAGAGCAATGGTTTCCCCTCTGATAAGGCTGTAGAAACGCTGCCCGCCCCTCCCTCAGCCCGAACCTACACAGATCAGAAGAATAAAGTGATTCATTACAAATATTTACTGTCAAAAATGAACCTTTTCCTTTTTTCTAGGGATCTTTTTTTTTACGGTTTTCTTGCAATTTTCTTCTCTTTTTTGAGTGAATAATATTTCAAAGTAATTTCACATCCATATTTTGTCCAGTGAGTACTTATTTCAGGTTTTCATCGCACTCAGAGGACCTCAGAGCAGACCGGACCTGTGTCATATTTAACTCGGACTTTAGGTTGGAAACCAAGGCTCTCATTTTTGGTGCAAATGTTTGCACGTTTGGGTTTTTTTAAATGTATGCTGAAATGCCGTATTTGTGTGTGTGTGTGTGTGTGTGTGTGTGTAAAGCAGTCAAAAACACACTTTACATACATTTATGTCAAAGTTGGCCTTTCCAGATGCCGCCTCGTTTTTTAAACACCCTCACGTACGATGATGCCGAGTAGCCGCTGGTTATGAGTCTCTTACTCAAGGGCCTCTCGGCGGACGCTGGTCAGAGTTAGCCACCAACGTCCAGCCACTGGGATCTGAGCTCACAGCCTTCTGATTTGTAGCTGATAGCAATTAAGTGGTAAGTGTTAAGGGCTGTGCTCCAGGTGCTCCAGGTGGATTCTTGGCAGTGCTGGGATTTGAACCCTCAGTCTTCTGCTCAGTAGTCCAGCACGTGTTCCATGAAGAGGTTGTGGTCACTTCATACGGTCCAAACCCTCGAACAAGACCGGCAGTGTGTTGCTTATTTAAGTCACGTATCGGCCTGCACCATAACGTAAGCTGGTCTTGATGTTGATTTAACGGGACTGGGACCTGTAAGTACTCTTAAGTGCTACACATTAAAAGATGTGGATTCTAATCACAGATAATCAGTGTTTCCATAAATTAGCCGAAGCTAAGGCTATCTGAGGTAGACTGACTGGCGGTAACGTGGCATCTACCGCCCGTTATGCGACCCATCGCGCAGCATTTAGTTTAGTTCGGGCCTGGGCTCAGTACCCACCGTTACGGCCCGTTAAAACAGCGTGCGGACCAGCCTCCGACCCTTGGCTTTGATTCGTGGAAAAGTGGCGCTGGTTTCGTTGTTTAGCGCCGGCGGGCCCAGCGGTGTGTTTCCTCCTCGCCTCCTGAGCAGGAAGTCCACGCTGGCCGAGCTCATGGCGTAGAAGACGTTCCCCGTGGCGGGTATCGTCAGCTCTGTTCGAAGACAAATTGAGCGGATTAACATCAGCGCAGTTACGGAGATGAGTTCTGACCAAACAGCTATGTGGCTACGTTACAGCCAGATCACAGGATGGAGGAACCCGTGGTCTGATCACATGACAGGCAGACTCGACCCTGAATCCGAGGACCACTGGAGAGGACCAATTTGTCATTTTACCCCTTCGTTCTCCTGATTAGGGTCACAGGATTTAGTATTTTAGTAGTTGTCACAGTATTCTACCACATTCAGTGGCACTTGGGTGGCACCAGCAACCCCTACCCAGCAGTGCGACCTCCTGGCACCTGTCTGGTCAGGAATGGCCAGACCCAACAGTGCCCTGATAAAGGAATCCAGGGTGTGTGGGACTGGTTGTGGGGGGCACTGGAATTAAATTACCGTCGCTGTCCAGTCCAAACCCGGCGATATTAAAAAGTACGTATTAAAAAAGTAGTTTTTGGAATTTTGATAAATGTTTTCTATATTGTACCGATTTGGTTGACTCAAATAAATACAATTAAAGAATTCAATCAAATAAAACTCTGTATGCATACATAAGACTATAAGCTGTGTCCACTAGAGGGCAGTCCGGAGCCTTAAGAGCCGTCCCAGGGCGTGTAGGCCATGTTTGCATGTGTGCGCTTGAGAAAAAAAACCTGGAAGGAACCCTGGAGAGGAAGAGGAACAGGTATGAGTGTACCTTTTCCTTCAGGAAGCAGTTGGATAAGCTCATACGTGGAGGCCTCTCGTGGGTCCTGGTTGTGCTTCTCTAAAGCAGCGCTGATCACAGAGGGACTTTTGTCGTTACTGGTAACCTGATAATGTGCAGAAAATAAGTGATGAATGTGTAACACTATAATGGATATACTGGTTATAATGGTTCTTTTATACGTCTCCTGTCGTGAGGCATTACCAGGATGCTGCGATACAGGTTCCCATCGTGCAAATCCATCCGTATCTTGACAATCCGCATGTCCGGCCCCGCCCCTGGCTTGTGATTGGGTGGACTACCGCATGAGACGGAGCGGCGGTGAGATTTGACCACGTTGGTGGGTGTGGTCAGTGCAGAAGGGGTGGAATCGGTGGCCGGCGGAGACGATTCGACGTCCAGACAGGAAACAGAGGGGGATTTCATGTGCTGAAACGAAAATGTACATAGCAAAACTTAAGGACTGTGGCCGTGTGGGGGCAGCGACGGATGCGCTCTGCCTCGGCAGGGGCTCATGACTTACATGCCCCACTTGTCCTTGTCAACATTTACTCCGCTAACGAGCCTTACCTCTATATCCTGTTCCTCACTTGTACTACCACTGTCCTGTGCTGTTTCATAGCATGTTTTATAGTAAGTTTTGTAGTAACTTCAGGCTCCTGAAAATGCCATGGCACGAGGATGATCGGGCTAAGATACCCGCGGGGTACTGGTGGGATTCAGAGACTGAGAAGAGGTGGTACAGTGCGGTGAATGCCTCATTCAGTGTGTGGAAAACGGGTTGGAAAACAGATGGAAGAAAACTACGGACTGCATTTGGGCGTGCCAAAGGCCGTAGTGTGAAAGAAGTGGCGGGATTTGCAGGGGTCATGAAGCGTACAGTCAAATGGATCTACCAGCAGTGGCAAAAAAATAAATAAAATCCGCAAAGTGGCAAAGTGGTATAAGCCTCATTTCGATCACAGGTTATATATACAGTCGATTCCGATTAATTGGACCACCAGTTAATAGGACCAGCCACTTAAAGTACCGAATCAAATCCTATTAAATATGTGGAATTTTATTCGCTTATTTGGACCAAAATTCCACTTAATCGAACCAAAGAACGTGACAGCGAACAAACTCTTTAGTCTCTGGCATCACCACAACGCTCCCGAGTTTCTCCCCAGCCCTCTACTGCCACCTACAGGTCTTTGCCTAACATTTCCATTTACTACAAA
>JAVSBV010157810.1:0-14768 GCA_033117975.1 Parotocinclus spilosoma
GTGGGGGGATAAGTGGACCTGACTACCCTGGGCCCGAGTAGGGAGAGGAGCCCATGAAAATCCTTTTTTTTCCTCATGTTTCTCATGTACGGGCATGGATAGGGGACCACTGACATTGAGAGTGTCCAAGGCCCAGAATTTGCTGCTACGCCCCTGCGCGCACACACACACACACACACACACACACACACACGGGAACACAAACACACAAACACACACAAGGGAACACGCGAGACCACTCTGTGGGAAACTACAATATCGCGAACAAAGGGAGCAAAGTGGAACGCGAGATGCCATGCTCACGTCTGTTCACAAACATATTAGTTAGATAAAAAACATGTTATCTGCTCATCTGAATGTCGTTTCTGCCTGTATGTAAATGATACAGTGCATCGTGCCCATCAAATACCTTAGAAAGCTTTTGAATTACTGAGTGCATGGTGTGGTTCAAGCCGGAGGAAGTTCTGTGATATTCTGGGGTGTTTTAATTATGAGGAAATTGGATCTTTGGTGGAAGTGACTTCACTGAGCTACTGGAAAAGCAGGTTTTTGCCTTTTACTGCATGCTGTTTAATACGTTTCAGTCACAGGTGACTTGTTTTTCTCTAGAGCTTACAATACTGGCATAACTGGTAACTTTTAATAGGTTATTAATTGACACCAAATCAGGCAATGCAGAAAGTTAATTTTGGTAGTAGAACCTTCTTAGCACTATAGTGACATGAAAGTGGAATAGTTTTTTCTAAGCTGGCATGATGAGAAGTATGGCAACACTAATTAATTAACTGTACAAGTAGCAATAACCATTACCCAGAGTTATATAGCCAATCTATAGCAACCATTGTCATCAAACTGTTTTGCAGGTTCAACTCATCACTTTTCCTTCAATTATATTAAACACTGCTAAGGCATGAGAGTTTCACAAGCTTTTAAGCTCACCTTGACAACATTTGCTTTGTGTCTCTCCAGAACCTGAATGGTCTGAGCAGTCTTTGGGTCAATAATAAGGATGCTAGAGTGGCATCCCTGTGCGATTAGGCCTTGCCAGCCCCTGCGAAAAGAAAAAAAAAGAAAGATATGCCATGGGTAAACAGAAAACTGAGGGCACATTCATCAACTCATGCTACCTACTGAGCAGATTGTCAATGCAGAAGATTGAGCGGACTATTCTGACATTCTTTAATACACATTAGTATGTGATTTTGAATTCAGCCTGATAGAGAGTTCTTAAAAAAATTCACATCCATTACCTCAGAATTTTTATGCACCTTTCCCAGCAGGACATAGCCGGATCAATATGTGAAAAAATATAATACTGACATGAAGGTCAAGCCCAAGAGTTAATCCACCAAAGCTACATAGACAAAACTACTGGGAGACCTACACGTTACATCTACAGAAAATTGTATGTTATCCCATTTTAAATTTTAAAAATAAAGCATTAATATGGAGCTGTCCCCCCTTAGCATCTATAACAGCTTCCACTCTTCTGGAAGGATTACTACAAGTTTCTGGAATGTGTCTATGGGAATTTTCCCATTCATCCAGAACACCACTGTGAGATTGTGTTAGACTCTGTTGGGCAAGAAGGCCTTTGTTCTTGTTTGTCCGAATGGTGTTTCATGGGGTTGAGGTCAGGGTTCTGTGTGGACCAGTCAAGTTCTTCCATACCAAACTCACGCACTTATGCCTTTATGGACCTTGTCCTGTGCATTGTGACACATGCATGCTAGGCCCATCCCCACACAAAGAAAAACAATAAATGGTCCAAAATGTCTTGGTATGCTTAAACATTAAGATTTCCCAAAAATTGTAAAATAATCCCATAGGATTATCCATCCATCTGAGTAATGTTCTCCTAGCATTCACGAAACCCAGACTCACCCATCAGACTGCCAGATAAAGAAGCATGATTTGTCACTCTACAGAACATATTTCCACTGCTCCAAACTCCAGTGACTAGTGGTGGGAAATCACTAGAAACACCTTATAATTCAAATAAATTACTATTCAGAAGACTGAAATGTGATGCTAAAATAATAATTGATGTTGAAGTACACATTATCTTTTGTCTCACACTAATTCTAGGACAGTTTTGGCCTTTGCCGTTTTAGCAATACCTTTCAATTTTAAGCAACTTTATTGTTGCAGAGAAACTTCCAATGTCTAAACAAAATCACGAGAACCTTTTTAGAGTTGGTCATACTTGTATCTCAATCATTTGGTGTCAGGATAGCTGTCTTGCGTCAGTATTTTTCTCATCTTGATGTTCTGATAAAATAAACCATGTTTAATATTGTTATATACAGTCGATTCCGATTAATCGGACCACATCGGGACGCGATCGTTTTGGTCCTAATAACCGGCTGGTCCGATTACATGAACATGCCCTATGTTACAAGACGGGACATGCTATGTAACATGTTAAATGTTTATTAAACCTTTATCGTGCTACTTACAAGTATAGCGAATGTACAAACAAGAACTACTGTTGCTTCCGAATTTTGTTTATTGAAAAATACATTTGCAAACAAGTTTTTTGAAACGATCTACAACACATGAAAATAAATGTATAGGTACTCAGCATGCGAAGAATAATACTGTAAAAGACAAGTTCTTACTAAATTCCAGTCAACCTTTAAAAAACTTATCCAGTGTGATCTGACGCGTTCTCTTGAGGGACTGCACTTGAACAAAATCAAGAACGTAGTGGGCGTGTTCACCTCCTGGTTTTGCTCTTGTTAACACAACTTTTCGGATTTCCTGACCTGTAGGTGGCAGTAGAGGGCTGGGGAGAAACTCTGGAGTTTTCGGGTAGTGATTCCAGAGACGAAGAGTTTCTTCACAGATATTACATACTGTACTTATGTTCTTTGGTCCAATTAAGAGGAATTTTGGTCCAAATAAGCGAATAACATTACACGTATATAATAGGATTTGTCTTGGTACTTTAGGATTTGGTCAATATAAGCAGCTGGTCCCAATAACCGTAATCGACTGTATTTTACCATATATAATATCATAATTTAAATAGTGAAGTTAACATTGTCAACAATCAATAGGTGAGCTCTCTCTAGAAAACAGGAAATATATATGCCAGAGTTGTATCTGGATGGTCCAGGTGAGAATGATAGTTATAGTTCAGTAGTTGTGGATCTACATGTACAAGAGGACATTAACAGAAACACTACATTGTGATACATTTATTTCTAAATGGATTTAGGTTATTAAATGTCCTTTACACACTGCTCACAAATAGTAGGGGATATTTAATTAAGAAATATTTAATTTTAAAATATCCTATTTTTGTGAACATTATATTTGCCATATTGTATTTTATATTGATTTCTATGCAAATTAACTGCAAGTGTAAGGGAATTTATTTTAAGAAAATATAATATAAGGTGGTATTTTCATCTGACCTTAGAATACCATTTAAATACTTAAGACACCATCACATTAAAAGCCTGTGTGGCTGACGATGGTGCTATTACTTACTAAATTATTATTTTCAGGTCTCCAAAGGAAAGGTTTTGCAAATAGTGACCATGTAAGATCTCTAGCTTTTGCAAATTCATAGTCTGTAACTAAAACCTCTGTGACTTGTCTTTAGATGTAAGAGTGTTAGACCATTGTCTAATTTAACATATTTTCTAAGTCTTTTCAAAGTTTTAGAATTTGTAATTCACTTCACCAGTTCCAACAGTACATTTACACTGTTACACTGTAGACTGACTACATTACATTTGATACAAAGTGTCATATATTCAGTGTTGCACAAAGAAAAGTACTTTGAAACATACTCTACTTTTACGGTGCATTAGATTCAGTTAAACATTAAACAGGTACGCATCACTTAACATCCAGTGAAATACATTCAGTGAAACTGCATGTTACGTGATCTAGACATTGTCAGAATACCATAACGTATATCGCACTTAGCAAGGCTTTATACAATACTGTAGTGTGCCAATATTGACTAAACAGCCAAAATACTGCAGTGTATCCCATACAATTTTGTTTAGTTAATATCAACATCTACCTTTTCTATATATTACAGGTAAAATCTTATCTCACTGTAAAGCTGCAAGCAGTGCACTGACTCAATCGGCCCCTCCATAAGCAAAGCATATACAGTGGTGTGAAAAAGTGTTTGCACCCTTCCTCATTTCCTGATTGTCACACTAAAGTGTTTCGAAACTTCAAACCAATTTAAATAGTAGTCAAAGACAACACAAGTAAACACAAAATGCAATTTGTAAATGAAGGTGTTTACTATTAAGGGAGAAAAAAATCCAAACCTACATGGCCCTGTGTGAAAAAGTGATTGCCCCCTAAACGTAATAATTGGTTGGGCCACCCTTAGCAGCCACAACTGCAACCAAGCATTTGCAATAACTTGCAGTGAGTCTTTTCAGTGACAGAGGGTTTTCGAGCATGAACGGCATTTTAAGGTCATACCACAGAATGACAAAAGGATTCAGGTCAGGACTTTGACTAGGCCACTCCAAAGTCTTTTTGTTTTTCTTTAGCCATTCAGAAATTATCTTGCTGGTGTGTTTTACATCATTGTCCTGCTGCAGAGCCCAAGTTCGTTTCAGCTTGAGGTCACAAACAGATGGTCGGGCATTCTCCTTCAGGATCTTTTGGTAGGCAGCAGCATTCATAGTTCCATTTATCACAGCAAGTCTTCCAGGTCCTGACGCAGCAAAACAGCCCCAGACCATCACACTACCACCATCATATTTTACTGTTGGTATAATGTTCTTTTTCTGAAATGCAGTGTTTCTTTTCTTTCTTTTCTTCAGATGTAATGGGACATACACCTTCCAAAGAGTTAAACTTCTCATCGGTCCACAGAATATTTTCCCAAAAGGTTTGGGGATCATCAAGATGTGTTTTGGTCAAATTGAGACAAGTTTTAAGCTTTTTGCTTAGCAGTGGTTTTCTTCTTGGAACTCTGCCATGCAGGTTATTTTTGCCCAGTCTCTTTCTAATGGTGGAGGCATGAACTTTCTTTAGACATTGTGGTGTGGTCTTTTGTGACCTCTTGGATAAGTCATTGCTGCGCTCTTGTGGTAATTTTGGGTGGCCCGCCACTCCTGGGAAGGTTCACCACTGTTCCATGTCTTCACTATTTGTGGATAATGGTTCTCACTGTGGTTTGCTGGATTACCAAAGCTTTGGAAATAACTTTATAACCCTTTCCAGACTGATAGATCTCAATTACTTTCTTTTTAAATTGTTCTTGAATTTCTGTGGATCGCTGCATGATGTGTAGCTTTTAAGGATCTTTTGGTGGACTTCACTTTGTCAAGCAGGTCCTATTTAAGTGATGTCTTGATTGAGAAAAGGTGTAGCAATAATCAGACCTGGGAGTGGCTAGAGACAATGTACTCAGGTGTGATAAACCACAGGTATAGTATGTTTTAACAATCGGGGGGGCAATCACAGAGCCATGCAAGGTTGGATTTTTTTCTCCCTTAATAATAAACTCTTTCATTTGCAAATTGCATGTTGTGTTTACTTGTGTTGTCTTTGACTACTTTTTAAATAGGTTTGATGTTCCGAAACACTTAAGTGTGACAAACATGCAAAAAAAACAGGAACTGAGGAAGGGGGCAAAATCTTTTTCACACCACTGCACATGCAACCTTTTTTTGTTTTTCTATTTTTCTTTTTTCTTTTTTAAAGGGCACATATCACTATGCACATATCACACTTCAAGACGAGAAGCAATTCACAGAGCAGACATGTCTCTATGGGCATTTGTAATTTCATGTAAAGAATACTGCAACAACATGAGCATTAAGTATACATGTCTGTAGTATATGCATACTTTTACATTATTTTATTTAATATTTAATTTATAAACTTCAAACATCGTTGTTGATGCTAGATAGGTTGGTATGAATAATGTATGACCATCTCCAGGTTTTACAAAGAATAGTCTGAAATAAAAAAAAATATCCAGTGACTGGCAAATCTCTGGGTGAAAATGACTTGTTGATGCCAGAAGAATGGCCAGACTAGGGCACGCTGCTATAATGGCAACAGTTACTCAAATAATCACTCGTTACAGCAATAATAGAAAGAAGAGCACCTCTGTTCTCTGACATCAAGCCTTAAAGTAGATCTGCTACAGTGGCAGAAGACTTCACCATGTGCCACTAATGTCAGCTACAATGGGCACCTTAATACAAATTCTGCATTGTTTTAACATCACAGTCTACCTGAGTATTTATTGCTGACCATGTCTATTGCTTTATGATCACAATGTACACACCTTGTACACGTCACATCACAAAGCTCATACAACCTCAAACTGGTTCTTCGTTATAAGAATGAGTTCACCTGACAAATCTGCAGCATCTATGTGATGCTATCGCTTAGCGGCCCAGCATCTCTAAGGAACGTCTCCAATCCAGTGCTCTGAAGGTGTACCTAATAGAATGCCCACTGAGCGTTTATGAGACTCACTTTCCATAGCTGATCAGTCCAGTTTTGGGACTATCTGCAAGACAGAAACCAATCCTGGACAGTGTGCTAGTCCACCACAGGGCACATACATGAGCACTGACTCGTGGCAGTTTAAAGACAGCAGTTGGTCTGATGCATGTCTATGAAGCATGGGAGGAATCCAGAGTATATAGAGGAAGCTCACACAGATATGGGGAGGTCATGCAAAACCACACACAGTCAAAGACCATTAAAGAAACTTTCAGAAAATCAATTCAACTATACTGTTAATGAGGACACAAGACAGTTGATATCACTAGTCTGAATTTAAATGTTTAATGTAACCCTAGAACCCAGGTCTGAGTTAATTTAAACATTCATAAGGAGTAACGACCTGGTGTGATTGTGAAATCTCTGTTATTAGCCTCTGCTCTAACAATCATGTCAGTGTCACAGGTGCACTAAAATGCACCACGACTTGAACCATTTCTGGACAGTGATGGCCATTTCTGGACATCAGATAAGTTCTAATCACAACCAGTACAGTACTCGTTAACCTGCACTGTTCGGCTGGATATTAAACGCGAAAAATGACTGGATACATACATATGTACAAGTGCAACGCATATCACCCAAACGACAGCGTGTTTACATTCTGGAAATGTTTAAACATCTTCATGAACCCGTAGCAAAGGTAAAGCAGAGACTGACAGCGATATGAACAAGAGCAAATGCTAACCGGTTAGCCATAATAGCTAATGCTACTCACCAATCCACTGCCGTTTTATTTTGCAAGCTCAAAGTCCCAGTCAGTGTCCGAGCGGCAAGCTTAATGTTAACTGTGTAAGGAATCATGGCTATTGCACCTTCATGGAACTGAGTAAATATTTTTGGCAATAAACACAATGAATTGTTGTCAGGTAGGTTTATAAACAGGAAGCAAGTCAAGGGCTTTAACGATTATGCTCCGGGAGGAGAAATGTGAATGCCACTGTGGTTCCTATGTCAATCAACAGCACAAAGTCAATCGTTTATTAAAAGTGTGCTTTATGCTGTTAAGGCCATACGTTTTGAGAAAAAGTTGGCTTTCACAAAGTTTGCTGCTCCAGTCTTTTTTTTACAAGTCAGATGGCTATATGGTATAATGAAGTACAATTATGACCACTCCATACTTTAAATATTTATTGACAAATGCATCCAGTTTAAGGAAAGAGATGGAAAAAAGCATCCTGGCCATTGATCCAGAATTTAAATATTTTGTTCACAGATGAACTTAGTTATTACTTTTGCATTGTGACATGGTGCTCCATCATGCTGGATCGTTGGGAGAAGTTGCTCTTGGTGGTTTTGATACCATTCCTTATTTAGTGATCTTAGGTAAAACTTTTGAGTGAAAGCAGATACTGATGAGTCAATGATCAGTGATATCAACTGTCTTGTCTCCTCATTAACAATATAGTTGGATTAGCACAACTCCAGGACAGCATCGATTACCGGAGGCTAAACTGGATCACCGAAAGGTACTCTCTCCCCTGGAACAGCTCCGCTCCGCCAAATGGTACATAAAGCTGGACCTCTGCAATGCGTATAACCTGGTGCGGATCAGGAAGGGGGATGAGTGGAAGACCGCCTTCAGCACCAGCACGGGCCATTACAAGTACCTGGTGATGCCCTTTCGGCCTGGCTAATGCACTGTCCGTCATCCAGGCTTTTATCAATGATGTGCAATTTTTTTTGACGCATCTTGGTCTTAGTTCTAATCGTTTTCTTGGTACTCAGCGCACGTCATGAGTCAACTTCAAGTTCTATGAATCAAATCGCATGACTTGTTTCAGCAGACACATCGCATCACTATTCAGTACACAATGATTCGGATTGACAATAGCTATTGCTCAGTGATGATATCTGGTGTGGTTCCTGTGTTTTTCTCTATTTTCATTTTACTACTTTATTCTTAGCGCTAATAAGTCCCCATGGGTCCTAAAATGATTAGGGAAAACAGCCAACCAAAAGGAATACATTGAGAACCTCTGTGCAGTAAGATATGCTGCATTAGCAGCCAACAAAGTGGCTTTTACTTTTCACTTTTACTTCTGGAATGAATTCATGATGAGAACAGATACAGGTTCCACTGTCATTGTAAAATTGTGCAATTACCTACTATCATTACACACGAGTGTTAACCTCTATTTGAGAGGTTTTCAAGTGTTTAAAAAAACCTAAAATCAAATAAAACATTGTATGTTTTATTGTCACATTTATTATACCCTAAAAATGATAACAAATAACATTTAAAGAAATGTGTACGTCACATTAAAGAATCTGATCAGTTATTAAAAACTAACTTAAAGTGGTCTTTCAGTTCTCGGCCAATTTGTAACTCATAAAATTCTGGTCTGTGGCTATAAAAATGTGTCTTGGCTCTGATTATTTGCTTGGTAAACTGTACACTTGCTTAAACTTGTATGAGTCAAGCTGCACAACTTGTTTCAGATAAAACTTAATTCACAATCCACAACTCATGAGTCACAACATAGTATAAGTTGATTCAACGATTCAGTTTCACAAATGCTCTTGCTAAGTGAGTATTTTGGGAGAACATTGTAAATCAGGGAGCCCCTGTACAATACAATTACATTAATGCATTAACACCTTATAGTGTGTGTATTTTCTGGAGGTCTGGAATGGATTAATTCAATTTAATTTATTTTTGTTACTTAACAAGCCATCTGAAATAAGTTAACAATGAGAACCGAGGTACCACTGTATTAAGTCAGGTGGCGAAATCTCTTCTCCAACCAATTTAGACATTTTTTTTTTCCATTTCTATTTTAATATTCCCTTGGATGTCAGGAAATGTGTGTAAATAAAGCAGGAAAAACACATTTCATTAGGTTTTAATTTCAGGCTGGAAGAGAAAAACATGACCATTTCAAAGGAGTATGTCACCTGTCTAACCCATTTTTCCCTTTACCTTTAAATAATACCTGCAGTTATGGATCATGGTGCTTTTGCTGATACTAACATTCATTGAATGTTATTTTTGTTTTTCTTGTGCTAAATCTCTTGGAAAAGTCATTGAGGCCTTAAATCGATTGATCCTCTTGAGCCGTCTGATTCTGATAGATTCAGCTCTCTGTCTTAGTTCTGGGATGATGCAATGAATTCTTATTATAACAGCAGTCTATCTCACTTGATGTATATAATCCATTGAAACCAGATGGGTCCCTGTCACTCACAGCCATTTATTTCCCATGGTTCACCCCAGCAAAAGACACAGGTAAACCATATCTGACCCTTGCTGCTCTTTCTACCCAACTTTCTGCACACGTACACAAGATCTTATCCTCACTGCCAACTTTACTTGCTATTTTTCTGTTACTAATAGTGGTACCACCTACACCCCTAGCTTTCTTACTTGCTGACAGGGCTTCTTGGAATTTCTACCAATAAATTAACCAGAATGTATGGGCATTTCCATATATATATATATATATATATATATATATATACATACACTATTTTCCATCTCTAATGTATCAACACTTTCAGATTCATCTAAAGGACTTTCATTCTAGTTGCATCTTCATTGTCTTAATTACGTTGGCATAATTTTAATGTTGGCGTAATTTAAAATTCTTATTTTTTTCTGTCAACTTGTCATTTACTAGTGCTTTAATAAAGTTGTGTATGTATTCTGTCTTCTCCTCTTGTTCACATGATCAATATATGCCTTTTGTCAGGAGTCCCCCACCCCTTCAATCCCCCCAATAAAAAAAAAGATTGCTGATCGACCATTTCTTAAGAAACCTATCCTGGTCATTGTGTCACTTTCTAACTACTGCTCTATGTCTTACATTCATTTCCTAGCCAACATTGTGGCAGGAGTTGTCACCTCACAACTTAATGACTTGCTCAGTAGTAATTAATCTTAATGAGCCTTTTCAGTATGGGCTTCACATTTTTCACAGCACTGAGACAGATTTGCTCAGAGCTGTTAACGATCTCTTATGCTTCACTGAATCTGTTTTTCTTAACACTTTCATACTCCATGACCTTAGCACAGCTTTCTGTACAATTATCCATGATATACACCTACCTTACCTTTCATTAATAGTAATTGTTGGTTCAGCAGTTTGGCTTGTTACAAGTAATCTCTGAATCAGTGTAGCTTTAAAGTTTGTGAACCAGTTTTCTTCATAAATATGACCCAAACCATTATCAGATTTTCAAGTCAAGTGGTTTTTATTGTAATTTCAACCATATACAGTGAAGTACAGTACACAGTGAAACGAAATAATGTTCCTCCAGGACCAAGGTGCTACATAAAATAATAGACTACACAACACCTAAGTGCATGTGTGCAGTAGCATGACAACTTACAATAAATATGCAAGTAAAATATAAATACATAATACAATTACAAGACAATGAACTATAAATGCAGAAGGGGGGACAGTGTAGTTAGCTTCCTAAGTAGTGGAAGCAGTATGGTGTAATTTTGTACATTTTGGAGTGAATGTAAACAGATGTAGACAGTTATTTTTTTCCTAAAAGTAGGCAACACAATCCCATTTAAACAAATGACACAACAATATAATAGTTCATTAAATTAAATTGCATTTAGGTATAATTTATATGTACAGATCTCCGTCATTCTTTATTTATGATGCATAATCTGCTCAATTGTCAATCTGGCCAATGCAAATTTAAGTTCTACAATTACAGGTTGTAATCCCCATAACTCTGTTCTCTATTGGCCAGGGCCCCACATATCAGGGTAGTGGAACATTCTCAGCACTGCACTGGCACTGGTGGTGGTGTGTTAGTGTATGTTGCACTGAAGAGTGGATTAGAAACTGTGGTGCTGCTGGACTTTGAAATGTTAAATTGCTCCAAAACACATGCATGCAGACTCAGGTAGGTATGTAAATGATTACAGGTGTGGCCTGATTAGTCACTGGGATTTGCTACTAGAGAATGAAAACTGCATCCCACTCTACCCTATAAAAAGGCTCTCAGGGGCTCTCTTTTTGGTCGTGTACCTATTGGTGAGAGATTGTTGACCGCTAAACATTGCCTCTAAAACACTCTAAAAGACAGTTTGTCTCATTTTCAGATTTTGAGAGGGGGCACATCATTGGACTTAAAGAAGCAGGATGGTATTTTTTTTACAAATTGCCCTGTCTTCTAGGCTGTTCTGACCTAGCTGTTAAGTGGTGTAGGGAGCAGTAATTCCATGATGACATGGAACATGTCTGGAGCTAACAGATGGTCCAGACAAACCAACTTTAAAGAGGATCATTTGATCCACTGAAAAACACAAGCTGCTTCCACATTTTCATTGTGCACCATCACTACACACCTCTGTCTCTGCCTGGACAATTTCTAGGTGCTCAGCAAGAAATGTATTGTTACACTGCTCATTACATGTCATGACGACATGTATGTTTGTAGTTGTGTTGTGAATGAGAAACCTGGACTTTAGTGACAAATCTAAGTACTGTTTGGGATCCAACAATGATTGGGGTTTAGTATGGAGGTCTTGTAATGAGCATTTACACTTCAAACTTGCCTTTTCTGCATTTGACAGTCACCACTAGATCACCCATAGTTTTGATTCAATTGCCATCAGATCAGCAATATGTTCAGGATATCCTGAGCCCACACATGTTTCCTCTCATGGCAAGGCCTCCAACTGGCATTTTTCAGCAGGATAATGCTTGCCCCCACACTGTAAGGGTTTCTCAGGGATGTCTTCATCAGATTGGCCTGATCACCAGATGTATTGCCAATTAAGCATTTATGGGACCAGCTGGAATGCCATCTTCAGCAACCTACAAGTGTGTAAGATGAATATTACACAATGACACAATGAATATTAATGAGGTAGTTGACCACACATTTTAACAGTCCACCTCCCCACTATCAAAGGTAGTGATCCATTAGTCTTTAATATCATTGATGTTTTCTCTCTTTCTGTTTGTTAGTGTAAGAAACAAGACAAGAAGGAAAGACACTACATTAATAACATGTATTTTTAGCTTATTCAAAATGCTTATTAATTCAAATCCAAATGTACAAGCAAATAAATATTGCTGAGTAAAAAGCGCATTAAGATTTAACAAGTTATATGTCATTTTGCAAGCAAATAAATACATTCCAATTTAATTGATGAATTGATATCTACTTAAAATATTAGCTAAACATACATATTCGTGTATGTTTAATGCAAGCAATATATAGTATAGATACATAATATATACATAGAGACACCAGTAAAACAATAAAAAACAATAATGATCAATTGCCACATCAGGCTTTCACCCATTCATCATTTCATTATGATATGAATAGCTCTGTTGGCCAATGAGTTATCAAGCTTTGCCTTCTGGCTCAGAAACTGAATGTGCATCCTGTTGTGTTTATTCTCTCACATGGCTCTAAAATTAACTTTCAACTCCTAATACTTATCTAAATATTGTTTTTTATGTTGTAGGACAAAAACTTCTAAATCTGTCTGTATATTTGGCTGCATTCATTTGCCCCCAAATTTTATGACCCTTCTGAAAAACACAAAAATTACATGTTGCTGTTGCGTTTATGCCTTTAAATCTTTGGTCACACTTGCTTATGCTTGCTTATGGTTGTCCATCGAATCCGATGATGACGTCCACTTCTGTACTTCAACAGTGAGTTTTCTGATGGCTATATAGTCCTATCCTAGACCCACAGATCCTGTTGCAAGTGGGACATGTAAATATGGTACTGGCAACCGTGGGTATATATCTTCTTCTCAGCCGACTCTGTTGTCTCCTAGCTGTCCTTTTGTCCTCCAATGCTTGGGTCCCATCTGCACACAGCTTCCGCCAGGTGTCACGATCAGAAGCTCCTTAGGCTTGATGTTGCATTTCCTTAATGCTATTTTCAGCTGGTCTTTATAGCGCTTCTTTTGCCCTCCAGCAGAGCACTTTCCATGGTCTAATTGGCCATATAGCACTTTACGGGGCAAACGATTATGGGACATTCTTATAACATGCCCCAGCCATCGTAGTTGATGTTGGGTAATAGCTGCCTCAATACTTAGACATCCTTAGAGATTTCCTAAGAATGTCTGTGTGCGGTACTCAATCCTGCCAAGTGATCCCCAAAATACGCTGAAGGCAACATATGTGAAAATGTATATGTACACACACACGCGCACACACACGCACACATAGAATCCAGAATTGTGTTTCATTAATATAAAGCCAGCTGCATAATGTGACCACTGTAACCACCTCACACCACAGAGCAAATGTTTGTAGGTTATAAATTCTTTCTCTTTGTCTCTCTTAGAATTTCTCCAATCTCTTTGGCCAGCCTCTGGTGTGCCTGCTCTCCCCGACTGTATATCCCAAGAGCATGCAAGGTTCTTTGTCAGTTTATTACCTCATCCTCTGTTAGGATAAACGTATGCATATGTTGAGTTGACTGCTTGTGTAGAGCTTGCATGCTCCTGATGCGCGCACACACACGCGCGCACACATACACACAGTGATCCTGTCTGGCTGTATTACGCATAAGCACATAATAAATAACTGATTTAATAAGGCATCTGTGTCTAATCACACTGCATTATCAGGTTTTAACTGGCATCTTGGCTGCTAAAGACACTGCTCATAAACATTATAGGGCCCCAGTCCATCACAGGGCTGGGCAGTGGATGCTCTTGAAGTGCCAAGTAATGGTCCTTCTTCTACCTAGGCATTCCCTCTCTTAGTTTGTCAGAAGGCACCTCCTGGACTTGAAGGTCCTTGTTTGGGCTAACAAGTCACAAATAGGGGTGAAACGATACACAAATTTTACAATAAGATACGTATTGCTGTTTTTGCTCCACGATACGATACATTTTCGATACAACATGGAGAAAGAATATGATTTTAATTTCTCTTTTATTTTTTTGATGTAGAGGTCACAGAGGTTAATACAAACTCCATTTTTGGAAAGGGTAACTGGTACTAGAAGTTTTCATAAAAATCAGTGCGAGATGAAATTTTATAACGAGGCTCAATTACCAGCAAACTGCCGAATCCAGGATCGTCTATAACAGAGTAGGGTAACAAATCAGAAGCTATAAACTTCCCTATGGAGTATAAACTTCACTATCGGCACTTAGCGGCTGCTAAAATGCTGTGACTCGTGTTTTCTCTTTGCTCCGATAAGTGACACGTTTGGACGGTGTCTCCACATATGAGTTTGCATATTGGAAGTATTAGCACCGATGTTTGATACTCGCGTTGAGCAAAGTTTACACACAGTTACCGTTT
>JAVSBV010157828.1:0-14767 GCA_033117975.1 Parotocinclus spilosoma
GTGGGGGGGGTTGTGGGGTTTAGTTGAGGTAAGTGTGGAATAAATGGGTCTTTAAACCGTGTTTAAAGATAGCCAGAGACTCAGCTGTTTAAACATTAAGGGGAAGTTCATTCCACCACTTCGGAGCCCAAACAGAGAAGAATCTAGATAAATGCCTTCCTCATCCCCTATGAGACCGGGGGGGACCAGTCGAGCAGTGCTAGAGGACCGGAGTGAGCGAGGTGCAGTGCGGGGTGTGATAACTGCTGCAAGGTAGGAGGGTGCAGGCCCATTTTTAGCTTTGTAAGCAAGCATCAGAGTCTTAAATTGGATGTGAGCAGCTACAGGGACCCATCCTCCATGAGTGGCCTAGATGTTAATTAAATAAATACTTAAAAGTATAATAAAGTAATAGAACTTTACTAGTTAATAGTAATTTACTGAATGATTCTGGACGATAACACTAAGCCACATTTACTACATATGATTTTGATTTGGTTTTGAAGCCTTACTGGGATGGGATTGGAAGCCAAAAGACATTCCGTTTTCAGTTAGAATAAATTTTAATTGTAGGGGGCTAACGTGTCTTGTGTGAGAAATACATAGAGTATGTAAACTGCTCACGAAAATGAGTGGATATTTCAAAAGGACATATGCCATAATGAAATATTTCCTTATTTTTGTAAACAGTATAGTATTGCTGTTTCAGAAAAGTTAAAATATTTACAGAAACTGACTTAAGAGTCAAACACGAAGACTTTGTACATAGAAGGGTTAGATAAGAAATAGCAAATTGTTAAACAACTAATGCATACAATGATAATCTTTTATCATATACTATCGGTTAAGGCAAATGAAGAGACATTTATTGCAAAGTAAAGCATTAACGGTGACATACAGTACTGTGCAAAAAGTCTTAGGCCACCATTAGATTAGATTACAGCATTGTTTTAGCAAAGGTAAGCTTATAATAATATGTATAAATATTAGTCAGGGTCTTTATACACTATGGAATACAATACAGTAGTGATTATTTATTGTGACGTTCCCTTACATTTGAGCAAGATGACCGGGAAAAGGGTCAGATCAAAGAGCTATGTAGAATGATGTGGCTCACTAGCTCACATCACCCTGATGACCTAAGATAACCTAGTTCTTATCATCCTTTTAAGGCTTAATGCTTTGCCATGTTGGGTTTGGTTCTTTGCTCATGCCTATTAGAGAACTATTAGGGATCATTAATGTTCCATTTGTTGTTGGCTTATGACAGTGACTCACCCAGTGAAGTCATCATACACACACACTGACACCAAGACGCTATTTAACGAGGTCAATCCACCTTGAGTTGTTTTTGGGAAATGGATAGAAAGCAACAGGAAAACACAGCGCATTGTGAACACACCAAACTTCACGCAGGCTTTATGGAAAAAAAGGAGTTTGTAAAGCATCGCAGCACCATTCTGCCCTTCTCAGATTCAGATAAGACATGATAAGGGATCGAGGTCACGCATACAAATGTTCAGAATGAATGGTCTAGAGTTTTAGTTCTTATTTTATCCTATGGGGATTTCATATGTAAAAAAGTAACACAAAAGAGTTCAGAAACATGGCATAACGTATTGATGTCCTGAAAGATTTCAAGATATTTGAGAGCCTCGATTTATAAACAATGACCATTTACAAGTCTTGACATTTCCCAGCTTTGTCTTGATAACAAATCGGTGACTATGCTTAATTTGCATGAATCTGCACGTGCTGCTCGAGGACTTTTAACCATTCTTATCATTCATCCTGGGTTATCCACGCAGGCTCTTCAAAGTCTTCTTTGAGGACTTAAATAAGCTCCCGAAAAGCCAGGCATGAAAGGCTGAAATTTATCCACCAGAGGTTGAAACGTCTCCTGTGTCTCTTTTTACCTTCAAGCCTCTCTTTCTGTCTCCCACATGTCCTCTGCAGCCCGGTCACGTCTGACTGAAAGCAATTTCAGGAGGCCGACCTGATGCTAATAGCATGCCAGATGCTTTATGGCAGTAGACAAAAGTAGAAAGCGCTTTCTCTTTCTTGATCAGGATGAGGAGCCTGATTGAGATCGTTCAGTCTAACTCAAGGTCTCCATTAAAACATGGAGATTCAGACAAAGCTTTGTATCCCAGGCCACACAAGAATGGAAGAAGAATTTGTTGCAGATGGCTAAAGCTATTTACTCACAGGTAACCCAGGAATCCCTTCCTACATACTTGCTGTTATGGCATGGATTTTATCATGGGCAATGCAACAGTGTGTAGATTCGACTGCATAAATATGGCTTCTTTCTTTCTCGCTCTCTCAGGTCTACACCCAAATACTCTAACTGATTATCCATGAATCCTCACTCCTACGTCCTTTAGCCCATGACCTTAAATCGATCGACGCCGTCTGTCAGTGAGTACGCATCAATTCTCTAAATGCACTTTAAGCATGTAAGGATGTTTGAGGGTTTTAATAGGACGATACATTTGCTGTGAAAGGTTTTTTTTTTTATCTCCAAATTCCAACCTCCAGCATAAACCCTATGAATTTCCACCTTCACAAGACACAAAGACACAACATTACTTAACATAAAATTACAAATACAGATGTACTTTTTTAAATGATAAAATTGACAAATGTAATTTAAAATGATAAATAAATAAATATAAATATAAAATTTTTATATTTATATATTTACAGCTTTATATTTTAATATTTTCTATCCATAATTCATCTTTATGGCTATTTCAATATGTATTTGAAATTGTGTGTGTGTGTGTGTGTGTGTGTGTGTGTGTGTGTGTGTTTATGTGTTTATATATATATATATATATATATATATAAATTACAAGCAATGGCAGTAATCAGAAAACAATTTGAACAAATATATTTATTGTTTATTTATTAATATTTATTTGTTTTTCTTTCTATATTTTTGATTGAACTAAAATATCAAATCTATATAAATATAAAATGATTTTTTTATACAATATTTATGCTTTATATATTATTACTATAATATACAATATAATATAATATTATATAATATAGTACTATTATCAAGAATTATAATAAGAAAAGTGTAATGCAAATCATGATTTTTTCCATGTAATGCAAATCATGAATTACTGTTATACTCACCTGACACTTTATTAGGTACGCCTTGCTAGTACCGAGTTGGATCTCCTTTTGGAACATGGATTTAACATGGATTTATTAAGGTACTGAAACATTCCTCCAAAGATTTTGGTCCATATTGATATGATATCTAAAGGCAGGTGCTGCGGTTTTGTCGGCTGTACATTCATGATAAGAATCTCTCATTGCACTAAATCCCAAACGATCTGGTGACCGGACGCCATTTGAGTACAATGAACTCCCTGTCTTGTTCAGAAAACCATGTAGGCTGAAGTGTAAATGATGTTAAGTTGGTATTAAGGTGCCCAAATTGTGCCAAGAGAATCGCTTGGCAAGATGGAGCCATTGTTTCATGTTGTTTATTTGTGTTTATTAGTGACAGTAATAACATATTTGTTGCATTTATTTAGTTGGGTCCTCTTGATTATTATTCTGATCATTATTATCTACTTTAAGCAAATAGAAATTTGGGTAGAGAAGTTGAAAATTCCATATGGTTCACAAACTTTCAAGCAACACTGTAACAGAGTGAGAATGAAATCAAGTTTGTCAAAAGGTGAGCCCGTGTAAATTGTATCCTCAGCCACCTGTTGTTCTCTGACATGAGTGCCACCCGGTGTACTCTTTTCCTGCAGTAGCCCATCTGCTACAAGGATTAACATGTTACCCACTCAGAGATTCCCAGCTTGCCTCCCTTGGTAGGACTGAGTGGTTATGAGTTACTGTTGCCTTTCTGATAGCTTACACCAGTCTTCCCATTTTCCTTTGACACCCCAAGACATCTGAATTGGTCTTTTATTTGTTATTTGGTTTTAATGAAGGTAATGGAAGGGACTGAGAAGGTTTAATTAAAGAAAATGGATGCACCCCAGTTCTAACACCTCTATGGCAGTAACTATAAACCAGGAGACATGGAGAGCTTCTGCTAAGCAAGTGGAACATGTCATGGGTCATGTTATCTTGAATCACATCAACACCACCGGACCTCATTTCTCTCAGGTCACTGAGGACCAGTGGAGCCTTGCTGACACCCTCCCCATTGTAAAGAGGTGACAGTAGATTAGGACGGTGGATTAAGGGCATGCAGGTGTGATGAGGGTTCAAGAAGAGTGGAGCACACTCAAGCTTACATGTTCAATCCTGATTTCATTCTCACTCTGTTACAGTGGTGCTTGGAAGTTTGTGAACCTTTTGGAATTTTCTGCATAAATATGCAGCTATTTCTATTCACTTAAAGTAGATTTATTCACTCAGTGCAATAAGTAAGATATTTAAAAAATGTATCTATAGCTACCTGGACTATTTTATTTTATTTACGGAATTTTAGCAGACGCTCTTATCCAGAGTGACTTACAACTTCACAACATACAATCTTACAATTCAAGCAATTGTGGATTAAGGGCCCAACTGTGGCAGCTTGGCAGAGGTGGAATTTGAACCCAGGACCTTCAGAAGATGGCCGCTCCACCCTGGGTCCTTTCTGTATGAAGTCTGCATGTCCTCCCATGTCTGCATGGGTTTACTCTGGGTACTCCGGTTTCCTCCCACAATCCAAAGACGTGTATTAGGTTGATTGGTGTCTCTAAAGTGGCCCTTAGTGTGTGACCGTGTGTGTGCGTCCTACAATAGATTGGTGTCCCATCTAGGGTTGGTCCTGCTCTTGTGCCCAGAGTTGCCAGGTGGGCACTGCCTTTTTTTTGGTACTGGTACCTACATTTCTGGGTTCTGGGTTCATTATGTACAACCCTCTTTCTCCTTGTCTTGATTGAGCTGTACTGTGAATACAGCTACTGGCTGCTAAATTCCCTTTGGGATCAATCAAGTATCTATCTATCTATCTATAAAGAGGACCCAACTAAATAAAAGCAACAAATTTGTTAATTTTGTTCCTTATATATTATAAATGATCCAATATGACATGACATAATGTAAAGGTATAATTAGAGGCACGTGTTTTCAATTAATGGGATGGTGACTCAGGTGTGAGAGGACCCACCGGTAAAGTCTGATCTTCACATAACGTTTGTTTATAATGATAATCAGACTATATTTTGCCCCCTTCAGAATGTGTTTGAAACATCTAACATTGTACCGGCTTGCTCTTGTTAATAGGATATTAATTCTTGTTTACTAATGAGCTCAAAGGAAATAACACTGAAGGAAATGAGCAAGGAAAACTTGATTTTCTTGTTGTAAAGGCCCTGTTTTGCAGAATGATTGTTTTACAGACTGAGTGTGTTTAGTTTGTTTTTGTGCAGAAATTATCCAGTGAGTGGTAGTTGTTTGGGCTAAAGTGTCCCATTGATGACAAGGTCAGAGGAGAATGGCCAGACTGGTTTAAGCTAATAGAAAGGCAACCATAACTCAAAAAACCAAGACTGCACAGATCATCTTAAACTGGTTTCTTGAACATCACTGTACTCAAATGGCCAAAATCACCAGATCTAGAAAAAAGTTGTTCGATTACGCAAATGAGCTGCAAATTCAATTATGGTGATTAAGTAGCAAATGCCATACAGCCGATTCTGGTTAATGGGACCACATCGGGACGTGATCGTTTTGGTCCTAGTAACCAGCTGGTCCGATTAAACGAACATGCCCTATGTTACAAGACGGGACGTGCTATGTAACATATTAAATATGTTATTTATTAAACTTTTATTGTACGATTTACACGCATAGTGAACGTACAAACAAGAACTACTGTTGCTTACGAACTTTGGTCATTGAAAAAAAAATTTGGACGTTTTTCGAAACGATTTACAACACAATGTATAGGTACTCAGCATGTGAAGCATAATACTGTAAAAATAATAATAATTCTTACTAAATTCCAGTCAACATTTGAAGAACTTATCCAGTGTGATCTGACGCGCTTTTGCTGTGACTAAGTGGCGACTTGTGGCTTTTTTTTTTTTTAGTAAATGGAAATGTTAGGAAAAGACCTATAGGTGGCAGTAGAGAGCCGGGGAGAAACTCGGGAGTTTTCGGGTAGTGATGCCAGAGACTAAGAGTCTCTTCAAGAATAGTACATACTGTACACGTTCTTTGGTCCGATTAAGCGGAATTTTGGTTCAAATAAGAGAATAACATTACACTTATATAATAGGATTTGGTCCGAATAAGCGGCTGGTCCCATTAACCGGTGGTCCAATTAACGGAAATCGACTGCACTTATTTTCCACCATGACTTACAAATAAATTATTCAAAAATCCAACAATGTGATTTTGTCTCTTATAGGTGAAGTGTACCCATGATGAAAATTACAGACATCTCATCTTTTTAAGTAGGAGAACTTACACAATCAGTGGCTGATTAAATACTTTTTGTCCCCACTGTATGGTAAATAGCAGTGTTGCTGCATACTGTACACTTACTGTGAAATAATAAAAGGAAAACAATCAATACATGATTAAACCTTACTGTCCTTGTTTGCATTAGCGGAAGTCCGGGCATTAAAAAAAGCATTTAAACCATGACTCCTGCATCGTTAACTGTGTGTTTGTTGAGTAAATAAACCTGAACATTAAGGGTTCTATCTTACACCCTGCACTAGACGCATCATCGCCGTCTTACGCCCCGTCAACAGTCTATTTTGACGCCTTCTGCCTGCACCGCTTAGATAGCAACAGAGCTGGAGAATATCTAAACTCAGATGGGCCGATGTTCTCCAAAGCGATGTGTTCTGGCGTACTGCTAACTTGGCAACGCAAAAGACCGTTGCGCTACTGACTGTAACCTAAACAAAGTCAGAATTTCTTATTATGAAGACAAGAGAGGGGCGTGTACAAAGCAAGTTTTTAGCTATGCAAGCTTTTACATGAATAATAAACAGAATATACAATAAAATAACATTATTCTATATCACCACAAAATATAGGTCATTGTTATATTACGTTTGGACCGTACCTGACTCTTAAAGGGAATGGCAAGCGAAAGGCTGATTATTTACGTACTCCAAAAACACACCCATGATTAATTAAGATAATTACTGCTGTTGTGATCGTAAAGACAAACTGACACGCCCTAAATCGCCTATAAATCGCTACATTTACATTTGCGGCATGTAGCAGACGCCCTTATCCGGAGCGACTTACAACTCACACAGTTTTACAATTCAAGCAATCATGGGTTAAGGACCTTGCTTAAGGACCCAACTGTGGCAGCTTGGAAGATGTGAGATTTTGAACCCAGGACCATTAGGTCCAGAGTCCAGTACCTTAACCCCTAGGCTATTGCAGTCCCACACCCTAAAATAGGGCCGCTTTATCTATGAACCCGTAAGACTTGAATCTTACCCATCCTCCTCTCTTCTTTAACCAGCACACCAGGCTCTTACGGACAAACTCTCCCATGCAGTCGACGATAGTGTGGACCATGGCTGGATGGCCATGTCGAACACAGTCCACTGCCAGTGCTCCTGCTACTGCATACAGAGAGACCACCTTACCCCACGTCACTCCTGGAGAAAAGAAAAGAGAGAGAAACATTCCGGTGGATATATCAAACAACACCATGTTGCAGCAGGTAGTTGTGGTGCTAAACCGCTCCCGGGTCCCGTGTTCAAAAACCACCTGCAGTTTCATATGTCCAAAGCATCATGTTATTACACTCCTGATTTTCCTCACAGAAACCTGACAGCTGGGTTGGCTATTCAAAATAACTCTTTGGTTTATGGGGATTGTCTGGGATACCTTCCAGTAAATCCATCGGGTGTTAAACGAGGAGTTTTAACATGTTCAGCTTTCGTCGGTTTCGTTTTTAAAGTAGAACGCAATCATCTTTATTTAACTTTTAACGCTTTTGAACGCCAATTAGATTTAGCTTTAAGAATCTTGTATCTTCAATGCACAAAGGCGACTGATCCGGGGATGCACTTCAGGCAGGAACAAGATTCAATCCCCTCTAGTCTTGAGCGGTGCTTTTTTTTTTAATCATGGTGCAAAAAAATCCACACTCACAGAGGTAGGTGGAGATGAAAGGTATGATCATTACAGAGCTGTGGAAACTCGGTCTCTACAGACAGCCAAAATGTGCAAGTGACACTCATGCTTTTTTTCCCTTAGGTCTATATTTTCCCACACTTTATAAAAAAAAACTGTTGTAAATTAGTCCATTATTCTCAGTACTCATCATTTTCGGTTCTCGATAAGCCTCGTGGAACGAATGAACGAGGAGAACAGAGGCGCCACCACAAAGTATTTAATACCTTATATAATTTATTGAATAACGTATTGAAAGTGAAAACATCCTTAACGATCCCAAACGTCCTCATTAGAGTGCAGGAGAGTATCGTAATGCATATCACTTACCCTAAGAAAATTCAAACTATAACAAACAGCAATAAAAAACATAAATATCATAATTAGGGTCATCACAAAATGGGGGGAACCTGTATTGTTGTTGTTATTATTATTTGGTTTATTGGGTGTTCAAGTCTTGCAGCAGTCTCACAGCCGGAGAAACATTCCCGGCACCGCAACAGTTCTTGCTTAATTTTAAACCATATACAAATTATAAGTCAGAACTACCAGTTTTCAGACTTTTTGGTTCCTTTAAATGTTTTCCGGGATCAGCTTATATATTGTGTTCCATCCCTGGTCACCCACTGCAAATCCTGTTACATCACTCATAACATCAGGGTGTTTCCCAAAACCTGGCAATTACTTATCTTCACTACTGTGTATTCTCTGTGATTGTGTGCTAAGCCTTAGGGTGTGTGTGTGTGTGTGTGTGTGTGTGTGTGTGTGTGTATATATACACACATGTACGGACAGAGATCTGCGTGACAATGCTAATGCCAGGCGACTCTAAACCACCCCATGGTCGGAAGTGTGTGCGTGTTTGTGTTTTATAACGGTCAGGGGGGTTGTCGAGTGGTCAGGAAAAGAGGCAGCAGCCGTTTCCTCCTCTAAATCCACTGCCTACCCACGATACATAGCTGAAGATTAGAACACTGATAGCTAAACGCATCACAGCAAGAGAGCTGTTGCCCAGAAATGCTTTCCTCTTGCACTCCGTTATAAGAAACTCCCGACTCTATGTGGATCTAATGTGAACCTTTTAATATGTGGCAAAACAATGTCAAAATACTAGTGCTAACAGACCCGAAAAACACAACGCCCACACATTTAAAATGGAACAGCGCTATTATGGCAATTGTTCGATACAAATTCGTTGTTGTCCCCTTATCCTGAACGCGTTTAACGAGAAAAAGCTGTCCCACAGTTGCCTAATTAAAGTTGCACTGGTTCATAAAAGTTAAACATTCATCCAACCTCAGATCTCGAGTCATATTTGGTCATTTATCATACCCACGCGTTGAAGACTGCCTTCACAAGCTTTGGCTGTTTGAAAACGTAAAAAAATTCGAAGGTGTGAGGACTTTCCACTTACAGACCTTAAACAGAGAAACGCGCTTGAATGAGGAGTATGAGCTACTTGCAGTTACACATTGCAACCAGAGAGGCCGCCAAATCTCAGTTTCCCTAAACTGTACAAACAGCAGCTTTGTAGGCTGTAGCGTCCTCTTGTTTGTAATGTTTGTGCTGCTTTGTCCTCGCTGGCTCTGTGCATTGAGAGTTCTGACCCCAAGAATACTGACTTAATGAAACCTATTTATCGTCTTTACGATTAATCCCAAGTCCTCAGCGATCGAGGATGAGAGAACTGTACAGCACTGTGTAATCAACTGTCCAAGCTCAGCTCACGCTTATATGAGCAAAGCCAACAAATTGATTGATAAGTCCAGCTGGGCAAGAGGAAACAGCAGCAGATATTTAGACTGTGACTCTGTTGAATGTTAGTCAGTGATAAACTGTGTGGTTTGAAGTTCTTGCCAACCAGAAAACACCCACGCTTTCCTCCCTCACTACTGAGCACAGAAAATGGCTGGGTTAAAGCATGATAAGCAAGTCAATAAATACACAGAGCTGCCTGCAGCACAAACCCATTACACAGGGAGACACTTCCGTTCTGGAACGAACCAAAACCAGCGCAACGTGTGGGCACCCACTCGGGTGACACCCTCTGCCTGTTGTAAATCCATCACAAAAACCTAAACATCATCATTCCTGAGGTGTGGGTGTGAGTTTTCCTTTAAAGTTGCCAAATCAATAAAACGAGACTCCCTCTGTTATGATTTGCCATGAAACCCCCTAGATTAAAGATAAGCCGGTTTGTAACCGAAACGAGAGGAATGCCAAGTTCTCGTTGCTACGCCCCTTTAAATGCCAACGCAGATACAGTCAGAGAATGAAGGTAACTACAGGATTGCCAGTAAGTCCAAGTTCTGCTGTCCTGTTCACCATAAAAAAACTAAATTGCCAGTTTCAAAAACAGGTCCTGATCCGTCCTAGTATTTAATTCTCTTAAAGCAAGATTCAAGCAATTTACAGTGGGTGAAGCCTTAAGACTTTTTTAATTGCTTGTTCCTTGGATGTCCCTACTTAAGAATCTACTGAGAAGGGAGGAAAGAAAATCTTTATTTTTCAGCACTTTTCAATTTCTCGAGGACTATGTGGAATCAATACAAGGAAGGAGGAAACTATATATATATATATATATATGTTTTTAATTTTAAAATACAATTTATTTAACCTACAATTAAATTAAAGTGAATCTGGAAATAAATTAAATGAACAAAAGAAAACCGTTGGCTCTGCATTGGAGGGTGTAAAAAGTAAAAAAAAAAAAAAAAATGAAGTGTTCTTCAAATATGATATCAATATCAAATAAAATATTTTTCTTTTATTTGACGTGTGCAAAGTGTATTTTGACAAACTCTGAGCACCTCAGAGCAGACAATGCCTTACGCACCACCTGTGATGTTTGGCACCTCCCTAAGGGGAGTCCAAACCCCAGGTCGGGAACCACGGCACTAGACCGCCACTACGGTGACTCGGGTTCGAGTGTACAGCACTAGTCAGCTAGAGCCAAAATTCCCGGGTTCTCCAGGATAAATGCCCGACTCCTGTGGAATCCTGAACAGTCCAAGCAGAGATATAAAGTGAACCAAAAGCCATTTTATGGAGCTTAAATGTCTTAAGTTCTGTGATTTATTGTTCTTCTGACATTAATCCCATAATGGGCTGCATAGCATGAAAAATGAGTGAGAAATAAAATCCCTGGTTCTGTTTAAACAAGTAGATGAAACTATTGAATAAAGACTGATTAAAGACAGAGCTGCTTAAAGTTTGACATTGTCTGCTGCAACACTCCAAATATAGTCAGAGTTTTAGTCATTCCATTCCCCCTCTAGACGGGTGAAACTTGGAACTCAGGTTTAATTTAAATGTGTTATGTCTGAGAGCATGGAGACATTCCACTGAGACATTCTTCTCTGAAATCAGCCCAGGCTGGAAACTTGGACTGGAGAGTAAAGTGGGACTTCTGTCTTCTCTGAACACTGACTGTGTTTACATAAAATGATCCAATTGTGTTCTGGAGTGGAGAACAGTGCTGTCAGAGTGTGTATATAAATGTTCAGAAGGGGCCATTTTCATCTACCCTATAAGGCGACCATCAGCTTTAAGAGCCCATAAAGGCCTGCGGTTAGGGATCACACACTCATTCAAGGGGTAAACACAGTTTACGGACCAAGTTACCTTTTGAATATGGCCAATATTTTGTTGTTTAGCAGGCTAGGTCATGTGCTTTGTCTGTATATCCTGTCTTCCTATAGTTGTGAGGATCAAATGTCCACAGCCTTCACTTCTGTAATTGCTTTTTTCAAATAAAAACTGCAACTTTTATTTAAACAATTTAAACTCTAAGATTTAAAGATTTGCTTAAGGTGTCTTATGTTAAGACTTTTTAAATTTATTGTTCCTCGGATGTCCCTACTTGATAATCTACTGAGGAGAAAGAAAAAAAAAAAAATACATTTTTTAGCACTTTTCAATTTTTCGGGGGCTATGTGGAATCAATACAAGGAAGGAGGAAGAAATAAAAAATAATTTTTTATTTAAAAATGAAATTTATTTAACCTACAATTAAATTAAAGTGAACCTGGAAAAAAATTTAATGAACAGAACAAAACTCCTCCATAGGCTCTCCATCGGAGGGCAGAAAAAGCTAAAAAAAATATATTTATTTATTTATTTTTATTTCAACAATTGGTGCTGCGGCGGATCCGAGAAATTAAAAAAAAAAATTGTTTATTTTGTTTTTGTATTCTTAAAATATGATCGTCGGCGGATTCGCGAAACAAGCAATAAAAAAGTCTGGCCTAAAAGGTAGAATTAATAACCCACAGTAATTATGATGTCCACAGGCATCATCAGGGTACCGGTTCAAATCCCATCTCTGTCAAGCTGCTACTGTTGGGTCCTTGAGCAAGACGCTTAAGCCACAATTCCTGGGACTATAAGTTTCAATTGTAAATAGTTCTGCAAAGGGTTCAATGTAAATGTAAACATGTCCAGCTCATTTTTAGGATCACTCAAGTACCAACACCCCAGAAATAAGAGTAAAAAGTCATTTTTTTATGTTGTGTTTATGTAATTAGAAGTTTGGTTTTGATAAGTTGAAAAACTTTTAAAATCATAGATGGCATATGGAAATATATGAACATGGAAAAATTTTAACAACAAAAACACAAAAGTCCCTGCATCTTAAATGGTACGATCCACTTTATAACGTACTGGGCAATCTTGGTCTCATCCCATTATACTAGAATCACTCCTGAATATTTCCATTCAAAATCCACACAAACGTAGCGAGACAACCGTGTGTGTGTGTGTGTGTGTGTGTGTGTGTGTAAAACTTTGGTTCCTATCCTTGTAAGGACCACATGTCCTCGCAAAGATAGAAACACCTGGTCCATATTTATTTCATTGCTTTTGTATAAAACTGGCAACTATTATTTCAAAAAGCAGAAGATTTACTGTAGTTTTCAGAGGTTAAGGTTAATATCAGGTGTAGCCTGAACTAACTACAGTAATCCATTTTTGTATAGACGGGTCCAGCCCACTAAGTCCCAGCACCGTTTTTGTTCTTTTTTTAAACAGGAATTTATCTGATAATCCTAACAAAATTAAACCATAGTAGGAATATGGTTTAAATTCATGGAGTCAACCACCCACCACCGTGCACATCTACACCTCCAGATGCAGAAATAGGGCCACCTGCATCCTGAAGGACCCCACTCACCCAGCACACTCCCTTTTTGTCCCGCTCCCCTCAGGCAGGAGGATGTGGAACATTAAGTGTAGCACAGCAAGACAGAAAGAAAGCTTCATCCATGAAGTGGTAAGACTCCTGAACTGAGCTTAGATAACACACAACACTGACACTTTCACAGACACTACGACACTTTATTTACACCTGGACACTTAATCATATACTGGAATCCTTTACTGCTGCTCTTCACTTGTTTTCATTTACTATTTCTGTCTTCTTTATATCTTATATTAAGACTTTTCTTGGTTCTTATTGGTTGTAACTGGAACCGTGAGATCGAAATTTCGTTTCACCTCCTTCCACTGAGGACTCATTTTATATTCTATTTGTTTTATAATTTAGTTTATTTTATTACTAATTTAAATTTTATTATTAATTTGTTATTGATTTGAATTATTTATCTAAATTTGCTATAATTCAATATACTTTTAAGTATTTATTTAATCAACATCTAGGCCACCCATGGAGGTCCGGACCCTTTTTTGAGTCTTGGTCCTCCTGAGGTTTCTTCCTATTACTTTCAGGGAGTTTTTTCTTTCCACGGTCACCCTAGGCTTGCTCAACTTGGGATTGGCCTTTTAAGATAATATAATATTATAAAGCTGCTTTAAGACAATGCACCATTGTAAAAAGTGCTACAGAAATAAATTTTAATTGAATTGAATTTACCACGTGATGAGAATGACAATAGAGCCTCCTTGAATCCTTGAAACAAAATATTTTAGCAATAAAAATAAAAATAAGTCCCTTCCTTACCTCTCAAATGGTACGACCCACTTTAAAATGGCAACAACTCAACAAAGAAGCAAAAATATTTGTTTAGGTTACTGACTGTATAGTTAAAGATAGATGTAATTCATTTGATAACTTAACCAATGCATTCATGTCAATGAAAAGTCCTGACAAGGATAGCAAGACGAGTGTGTGTGTGTGTGTGTGTGTGTGTGTTTGACATTATAGAATCTAGTCAATTTAGTACTAGTATTTGCTGTTTGGACTAATATATATATATAATAATTTATTATTATTCATTATTATTATTTATTCAGTCTGTCTGTCTGTCTGTCTGTCGATTCCCCCCATTTCATCTGTCTATATATTCATTCCACCTGTCTATTTCCCTAGTGCGTCCATCTGTCCATCCCCTTTGTCCACCTCCCTTCCGTCCATCCAGAACGTATCTGACTAACCTGTGGAGAAGATTTCTGCAGCTACAGCCAGGAAGGCGTCAGAAACCACACTCTCTGAAGCCACAGTGATGTTTAATTGTCGAGCCACGTTGCGGTACACGTTGGGTCGCAAGTATTCCAGCTCGTCACCTAGGAAACACAGACAGTGGATTAATAAAGCATCCAGTCATGACTATGAGGACGGAGTGCGCGTGCGTGTGTGTGTGTGTGTGTGTGTGTGTGTGTGTGTAAAATTCTGCAATTCGGCTCTTACAGGACCCACTTCGTA
>JAVSBV010157839.1:0-14765 GCA_033117975.1 Parotocinclus spilosoma
GGTATTTTGTGTAGAATTTTGAGGAAAGAGATTAATTTAATACAATTTGGAATAAGGCTGTAATGTAACAAAATGTGAAAAAAGTGAAGAGCTGTGAATACTTTCCGGATGCGCTGTATATACTGCTCACATAAATTAGGGGATTTTTTGTTATTAGATATTTTTGTGAGCAGTTTTCATATTTATATTAGTAAAATACACATGGTAAACCAGCTCTGTCCAGCTATTTAGGGCTGCAACATCCAGTGTTAAAAGACAGATTGTTATCCTGTTATTTGTTGTAATTGGTAAGACTTTTTTTTTGAATGGTCGTTAAACGGCACTTACTTGTATTGTTAAATATGTTTTCATTAAACATCAAACTGGGATTTCGAAATTGCTGGATTTTCATGTTGACATTTGCAATTGTATTTAGGTCCTGTTACAGGGTACACTAAAGCCTATTTCTACTTTTACTCAACTGGTGCTGATGCTACACACAGGAATAACCATATACCCAATTGTACTGAACATTTTGATGACTAGGATTTTATGGCCACAAAAACATTGGTTAGAGGCAAATTTTATTTAATTTTTTTTTACCAAACAAGTGGACCTGATATTGCTGATTCTATTTGCTTCTCTGTGAATGATGTTTATCTGCTGCCAGCTGCTTGTTTGTACAGGAAGTTGCCCATCTTATTGGTTTAGATTACCCATATCCCTTCCTTTATTTCTGTTTTTGTTTCTCCACACTAATGATCACAATGTTATTTGGCTGAACTACTTTGCTAATCTTTAATTGGTGATCCCTATTGTGGCTTAAGATGCATGCAATGAGAATTTCAGAGAGGAAAATCCTGGCAACCTGCCGGTTAAGAAGTGAATATAGACTGAGGTGACAATAACCATGCCTGGGCTAACTGTTTACATTTGGTGTGCATGGAATTGTGTGTAAATGTAAAGTAAAGGCAACCCCCAAGTAGCTTTTTGGTCTCTCCGTTTCTCCTGAGCTGCCTTACATTCATGGCATTTAGCATTTATGGCATTCAGCAGACACCCTTATCCAGAGCGACTAACAATTCAAGCAAGGGCCTTGCTTAAGGACCCAACTGTGGCAGCTTGGTAGAGGCGGGATTTAAACCCTAGACCACCAGGTCTAGAGTCTAGTACCTTAACTGCTAGGCTACTGCAGTCCCATGGGCTCACATCAAGTGACTTGTTTTTCCATTATTTTCTCCAGCATGTTTTCTTTATTTACACGAGACCAGTGTAATTGCACTTTGGAGAATTAGATTTGAAGTTCTGGAAGTAATATTTTTTTACCTCTGTGTAGTAGCTCATTCAAAGGGCATCTTCAGGTTATCAGTCACCCCCAAACACACAAACTCTTCACACTCTGGATTATGTTGCATACTGTATGAGGCAGATGTTTTATCCAAATGCTCTCTGAAAGAGGCGGAATTTTTATAACCTGCACACCATGACCTGTCCTCCCATTTTCTTTTTCCTACTGTATATACACTGCTTACATACATGAGAGGATATTTCAAAATGGATACCATCGAGGATCCCACAAAAAACTGCTGGATAATCTGATCCTGTCCATGCCCCAAGACTGTGTTTTATCAGTCTTGGGTGACCATACACCCTACTGAACAGTCAATGTGGAGGCACTCTCATCCAGTTTAACATGCTTCTGTTCACCCCCATGAATATATCACTTACTACTCAATCACCATAATTGAGTTTGCATATCATTTCTTTCACTTTCACGTTTCTGATGATCTTCTTTCCTAAAGTAAAATCAAATGATACTTGTTTTAGTCCAATTATAATCTTTTTGAAATATCCCCTAATTTTTGTGAGCAGTGTATTTGTCTTCTCCCCCAACATGGATGCGCTGACTGCCTGTACTGTATGTTTCAGCTGGCCGGCTGAAGAGGAAAGGTAGCTCCATCTCTAATATCCCCTTCCAGTTAAACCTGCACACACTCAAGCTTTTGTGTGCGTTTGTGCCAAATATCTCCCTCTTTCTCCTCCACAGTCTGCATATATATATATTTCTCCATAAGTGTTTACTTTGCAATTACTTACTCTGTGTTCTTAGGTACAGCTACATTGAATCTATGGTTGACCTTTTCCAATAATAAGGGGGTACAGGCAGGCAGACGATAACAATCTGCCTATTAAAGGTACCAATATAGTCAGTGAACATAATAAATAAAGTGTAGCTACAGTGTAGGTGTACCTAATAAAGTGTGTGTGTGTGTGTGTGTGCTGTGATTTGATGATATAATCACCTTCTCTGATGGTGTGCCTATGGTTGATTCAAAAATATTTAGCACTCTTTCCTTTTCGCACACGTTTTATTCTGTTGTAGATTTGAATTGATAAAATGTAGGTCATGTGTCTACTTAATAAAGCACAATGACTGATTTTAGTAATCATTTGCTTAAGTGTTTAAAGCCTTTAATGTGTCACTGCGAATTGAGGTCAGGTGCTTTAACAGTGTATGTGCAGTCACACTTTACACTGTATTTTGGGACCTCCTCTTTTTTATTTTCTGTTTGTATTCTTATAAATAGACTAAGATATGGTCATGATACCACTGATAAAACAATACATTTAATGGTGGCCTTACACATCTGCACAATGCTGTACATTTAAAATGAAATCTACAACACAGTAAGAATTTAAAACACAGCCAAAGTGAAGGGGACTGAATGCTTTCTGAATCCACTGTAGATTTACACTAGAGAACGCTAATTCTCCCAAATTCAACCCAAACTAACTGCATGCTTACTCCAAATGAATCTCCTTTGGAGGAGATGGTGTGCTGGCACATTTGTAAGTGTGTTTATATATATTTGTGTTTGGGTGAAACCCAGGTCAGGTGGTGGTAGCAGGTGTCCACTTAAGTGGCATGTCTATGTACCGTAACACAGCTAGGTGTAGGTGTGTGTACAGCTGCACTGGGACTTGCTTTAGTTCTTGTGACCGTTGACCATGTTACCCCTGTTACTTAGCAGTGACCCCATCCGCCCCACTGGCCCTGATGCCTCCTCCACCGACGAGCCCTCATGCATCCACTGTGTCCAAACTCCAAATGCAGCTTCATCTGCATGAGCTCAAGCAGAACGCAACCGACCTGCGCAAACAGCTGACTCAGCTCCGCAAGATGCAGGTAAGTCACACACGTGTTCACAGGCATACGACTGCAATAATCTTTGAGAATAAAGTTGTTTGGTGATTCAATAAATAATATTTTTAATAGCTAAGATGTTTATTTTGTAATAAGCCTTTTTAACATCAATTTATTTCCTCTTAGAAGAATCACCTATTTACAATATTTACAATTTTGAAAGATAAAATAAGTTGCGGTAATTTGGCAGCGTCGTTGGAGGATGACTGGAAGGAAAAGACGTTATCTGAGTTGCTCTAAAATTTTGTTATGCAGGAAAAAAGATAAAACAATTTATTGCTACTGAGTAATTAAAAAGTACTAAATACATTTTTTTTACGTTAAGGTGGTGTGCTTATGTGGCAATGTTGTGCTAATTAAAGTTACTGATTAAAATGCTGCTTTAATATCAACTAAAGTACAAAAAAGATGATTCATATTTTTAATATTTGAATAGTCTGATAACCCTAATTAAGAAACAAATAGGAGAAACATTAAACAAATATGAGTGTTCAGCCAGAGCATGGCTTTGAGTCCTGGTCTTTGAGTCCTAATGAGAAGTGGGATTTGAACCCTGGACCTTATGGTCCATAGTCGAGGACCTTGACCACTAGGCCACCACAGTCCTGAGAGCAAGAGGAGTGTAACATTTTTCAGTAGAAGAGAGCGAAGCCAAAAGGAAACAAATCCTAATTTAACCAATTACCTGTGTATGTTTGTAAATCGGGGAGCAAGCTGTGCCTTTTGACCTCAATGGCCAGGAATTGGAATGGTTTGTAAAAATACATGATATTCATAAATTATGCAGTGGCAACAGAAACCATGACGACCATCAGGTCACAGACACGCAGGAACACACTATATTCCCAGTGCAGGCACACACACACACACACACGTTAGCATAAACGGCAAACAAGTTTCAAGCTAAAAAAAATGGAAACATTACAAAATCAGAATTTTGCACTCACAAACACAAGCTGGTAAAAAAACAAACTAAGCAGTTTTCTGAACAAAATTTGTGATTTCTGTAAACAGCAGACATAGTGTTCCCATTCTGCCTGTATGTTTATGGTAGCAGGTGTTGATTTGTTGTTTTGCACTGCCGTACAAAGCTAATGTAGCTAACGAATAGGACAAATCAGTGGCGATTGCTCTAAGACTGCAAGGGAAGCTCAGCTTCCCCTAAAATACAGAGTTCAATAGCGAAGCAAACAGTGCAGCGAAAGAGACGAGCCATTGGATAAATGCTGGGCTTTGTCCCGCCCATCGGACGCTCAGAGTCTCTGGGGGTCTATGGGGCAGTGGGCTGGCCTCGGCTGGCCTGGACGCTCAGCTTCTGTATGTTGATTGGATGATCTGTCTGAGGCTGAAACCCTTTTTGATTGACAGCGAAATGAGCGAATCTTTTGGTGTAAACATCCGTGGGAGAGCTTAATTTTAATTTCATTCTGTTCCGAGTTGAGAGGACACTAGTCAAGTCCCTGGAAAAGACGGCTTGTTGGTATGACAGGGTCACAGATCTTTTTTCTTGAAAAGGTACGGAGGGTAGAATTTACGTATTAATAAACCGACACATTTTATGATGTATGCCGAAATTGAGCTTCCCCTCCTTGAAAGACCAGCATCCGCCACTGGTATACAAACATATTTACCTATACGCTAGAGGCAAATTAGTGTCCACTAATCCACCTAATTTCACATTCTTGGCTTTTACTATGCAAAACTGCCATACTGGTTCCATTGACAGTTCAGTTTTAATCAGTTTTACTAGTCATGCATTTTAATAATCAAAGAAGCACGCGATAGCAGTGCCACAGGATTTCATAAAAAACAAAACACAAATATAAAATTCAATTTATTGGACAGAGAAATAGTAATACTCATGAGATTTTAATTATATATATATATATAGTTGTTTTTAATTCAGTTTCGTTTTGTAAACTAAATTTCAGCACTATGATTGTCCTTGAATGTTATTACAAGCTATAGGACCTGTTTTGAAGTGTGACCTGCATGTTATAATTATACATTTATTGGAGTAAGAGTACAGTGTTTCTTTCAGTCATAACAGTAATTATTTCCAGGTTGACTTTAGTAGATTTTTATTTTATATAAACACAGTAGAGCATATAATAATGGTCTATGTGAACAGTGCAGAAGATTCTACAGACTTATTATCCCTTTAATGACCTACTAACAAATTTGATACAGGGAATGTGTGTTTCGAGCTGAAAGACTGATATGATCATGAACTCTGTGGATTCTTTGCTGAAAAACAGAAACATCAAAACTCTGGCAAGAAAGTCACCCAGAGCTGATCTATTTGGGTGGCCATAGATAGAGGTTCTTACAAATTGAACCATGCCTTATTCACTTCTTCTCCTTTATCCTGTTCCCTTCTTGGGGTCACCACAGAGGATCACCCAACACCATATCTATACTGCACTCCTCTGCATTTTTCTCTGTGGCACAAACCACCTCCACATCATCCAGTAATTCAATATATTTAGTGTTTTACAAGTTTGTTTTGGTGTTAGTATTGGCATGAAGTATTGAAGAGTTTTAAGAACATGGTTTGATTTAGTATACATTGCTTGAAGAAACCATTTCTAGTATGCAGGGAACTGATGATAAAATAATAGATCAGTTCATAAATAATTTAATATAAAATTCATTCATGTATTTTTGGACATTGAACTAGACTAGATCATTGACTATGAAATCTGAAAACTCTTAGCTTTTATAACAGCGATTTTTCCAGTCCAGTTTTCAGTCCAAATGCTTGATGGTAAGAATTCTGATTTGTAACACATTCCATATTTTTCAGAGTATTCAGACACACACTCAGCCGGTGTGATCAAACAGAAGCTCTAATTCCCATCATGCCAGTGGGAGGACTTCTAATGAGCATGCTCAGAGAGGAAACATTTCCTGCGGATGTGCACTGGCCATGATTTCTCATGTTCTGCTTTATCCAAAGAGCTTCTGTCACACATGTCAGTCATGCTAGGTGCTGGAACTATTACCATGCTTTTTATCTAAACCTTTTGTAGAAGATGTTTTAATACATGTCGTGTGCAGATTTAAATCCTTGTATGCTCTCTAAGGATTAAAGAGCTTTTGGTAACGTTTTTTAACTGCCAGGATTTGTTATTTTAGACCAAAACCTCCAGTTCCATCACCTACGCACCTGTTTACATTTAAAAGTACATTTGGTCCTTATATAGATATATTATCCAGAAAAGCTTATAACGTACACAAACTTGCAGTTCAAGCAATTGTGAAAAAAGGTCCCAAATGTGGCAGTTGGCAATGCTGGGACTTGCACCCTAGAGTTATTGTCCATCTGTCCAATACCTAAACCTCTGACCCACAGTCCTCCAGCAAGACCAAAGGTACTTTTGGGGCATTTCTTTAAAAATGTAATTTTATTTCTAGATCAGGCCTTAACAAGTTCATTGTTGTATTCAGTTTCATGGTATTGTTAGTGCAGCTGTCCTTCTTAAAAACTGTACAAGGTGATGTGAAAAGCGAGGTGAAGGAATTAATGACAGAGAGATGCACTGATTAGAAAATTAAGATTAAACAGTGAATACACAATGTGGTTTATTTTCTACTGTCTGAATGGCATAGCAGTCTAAGTGGCTACATGAATGAGTGTGGAAAAGTGTCTGACTTTGTGTCCTTATATTTAAGATGGCGCTCTATAAATTAAAAAAATATATTATTACAAAATTGATAATAATAAAAAAAGTAAAGTAATTGTACAAAATTATTTTTGCAAAATAATTATGCAAATAAACTATATGTAATGAAGTAGTAATTAGACAAATTAACCTGGCTTAATTAGGTTGCAGTAATGTATTAATATAACTATTAAAACCTTTAAAATATGAAACTCAATAATCAAAATAACCAACCAAAGTCACATTCAAAAGAAAAAACATTGAATAGTTACATTTACGCAGTTACTTTTGCAGACAGCATGAACCTAAATTATTTCATGTTTTCTTTGGTCGACTACGTTTTTAATAAACATCCATTCCTGCATTTCAGGTCTGCAGTACATTCCAAAAAATGTTGGGACAGGCATAACTTAAAGCTAGTAGAGAATGAAAAAAACATAATAATGATGTGCTATCATCAGGTAACTGTTATACTGATCTGATACAAAAACAGCATCCAGGAAGGAAGGAGTCTTCGGTGAACGAAGCTGAGGAGCTTCAATTTGTCAACAAATGTGTAAAAAAGTCTTGAAATGTTTAAAAGTGTACCTCAATGAAAGATTGAACGAGATTTGCATATTATCCCTTTATAGTGCATATTATCATTATAATATAATATTATTACCAGTTTCAAGGAATTTGCAGGATGTGTAAAGGAAGCCTCATGTTAACCCTGTCCAGAAGCGACGTCGACATCTAGGCATCTAGGATGCACCATCACACATTGGAAATGTGGGTTGTGATTAGATGAATAAGTATGATGTGTCAGATGCTGTGTGCTCTGGAACGGTTTTAACAAGACAATGCAAAACCACATGCTCCAAACAGGACATAGCTGCAGAATAAGATGGTTCAGGTACAGTTTTTGCTTGGCTGTAGTCCTGAACTGCCACCAGTACAGAATGTGACAAACCCAGTACTTGGGACAAAGTGGGACAAAACTGCATTGCATTACACTGCATTGCTTGGTATTCTCTGTGTGGTGAAAAGCATTGGCAACATTATGTGTATTTGATAGCAGTATGTGGTAAATACTTTACCATCAGGAGTTTTATGTCTTGAAGGCCTAAAATGCAAGAATGGATGTTTACTAAAATTAAATGGAGTTAACCAACAAAACATGAAATATCTTGGGTTCATACTGTCTACAATGAAATAAAAGTAAATATATGCGACAGTGCGTTTTTTACATACATTGCCCATACTTTTTCTGACCTGGGACTGTATTTTGATAAGAAGTGCCTTTTGTCATTTGGTTATTACATTTAGATATGGTTCTAATTATAGAGTCTTTGTATATTATGTTAATACACACTTACAATCAAGATGAAAGCTTATCATGAGGACCTAGCAACAGTGGTTTGATAGATAAGACTTGAACGCACAACCTCCTTGCATAGGTATTGACTTTGACTTAATTGTGTCTCACCTCAATGTTTTATGCTCACTGAGCCTAATAATTGGTAACACAAGGATTTGACCCTAGGTCCGCATTAAATCCACCGAAAAAATCATAATGTGACTTTATTCTGTTCTTTACACCATATCAAACCAGAACCAAAGCTAAAAGTCAATCTCTGATGCAGAGCAGAGTGACAGGTAATTTCATTAAAAGAGAGAGGTGGGAGAGAGATTGATTTTGGTAGACAGTGCTCAGTGAGAGGCCTTTCTCTGAAGGAGCTCCCTTGGCAGAGTCCTTGGCATAAGTCTCTATCTCCAAAGAGACAGCACACTCTTAGCAGCTTGAAATTAAAGCCCCTTCTCCTCCCTCTTTTCTCACAATCCTGATCCCTTAGCTTATCAGCTTTTCCCTCACCCACTGCTTTGCTTTCTTTATTTTCTCCAACCCCTGCTACCTCGCCTTCTATCCTCCTCCTCATAGTCCTCTGCTCCCGTATTCACTTTCTGATTCATACTCGATCTCTCTCATTCCGCTGTGGCGTATTGCCAAACATCGTGGACATTTTCTGACACTTCACACACCTCATATATATTCATAACTGTGAAATCACAGTTCTACCACAGATCATTATCACCTCTTCTCTTTTATCTCACTTACTTCTCTATGTCATCACATTTACAATTTATGTGCTTTTTTGTTACATTTTTAAACACCTTTCCCCCTTTTAACACCGTCAGTATTCATATTAATTTCTTAATGACCAAACTGTTTTCTGCAATTGCACACTTCAAATAAGGGCATACATTTGGAAAAGGGGTAAATCATAATCCTGGAACTGAATCGGATGCTCAGAGAATCTTTAGTAGATCTGTCATAAGATCAACTCAGATTAGCACATGATATGAAAAGAAAAAAAAACACTCTATATGGTGCAACATGGAGAAACTGACTTATTCGGTAACTCACTCTACTACACTCCTTTATTTCAATGTTTGAAATAACACTACAGACATAAATGAGATTAACAAACAAGCAACATATTTGCCAGGGAATTGACTGGGACACACTAACACAGCAATAAAATTCAATTATATTATGGTGAATCCAGTAAGAATAAAAAAAACCCTTAATAATGGAGTATGTAGATGCACATGATATGGTTGTGGACTTTGCCTGTCTGCTGCTATCGGATTTATTTGAAGAAAACCCCCAGCATTCTTCTTTCTAATCTACAATCTGTTAGAGGTTGGTCCAGGTAAGAGTACGGTGTTTGGATCAGTCATACAAAGCATTCGGAAAGTCCGCAGTCTTTTTGTTATGTTGAGGTTAAATTAATCAAAATCAAGTTAATCTGCACTCAATACGCAACAATGAAAGCACAAGTCTTTGCGAATAAAAAGTTCAAATATCTTACAAATATTGCAAAATATTGCTGTGTTTATTATAAATCTAACAGTATTTATGCTAAATTATATAAATTGAGCATGGAAAGTATTCAGACCCTTTGCTATGACACATGAAAATTAGCTCTGGGAGACTCTGCACCTCTGGTTCCGCACCAAATGATGCCCAATCAGTTGAAAACACACACCTGTCTATATATGGTCTCACATAGGGTGCTGCACTGGAAGTTCCCGAGCGCACAGTGGGCTTCACTATTACATGCAGAAGTTGGAACAACTAGGACTCTTCTTTGAACTAGCCAACCCACCAAGCTAAATAACCAGTGGAGAAGGACTTTGCTAAGAGGGGTGACCAAGAACCAAATGGTCATTCTGGCTGAGCTCCAAAGTACTGTACCTGTTTTTCCCTCATGGGAGAAACTTCCAGAAGGTTAACCATCACTGCAGAACTCCGACAGTCTGGGCTATATTACAGAGTGGCCAGACCAACTAAAGGGCTAACAAGATTTTGCTCTGATGAAACCAAGATTTAACATTTTGGCCTCAGTAACCTGCCCAACCTGTAGTGAAGAATGGAGGAAAATCCCCAAATCCAGGCGTGCGTTTTTCTATTTAAAACATTTGCTGTACTTATTTAAGGTTCCTGATAATAATAGTTAATTATGAAATGACAAGCAAATTGAGTGATGCTGAATTATATTTAGTTTATTTTGTCAATGAGAAGAACTCATCTCTGTTGAAAGCAAATTATGACATGTTTCTGTAAATTTCTTTTTAATGATGTGGTACATTCCGAGCCTATACAAAAACTATATATCAAAAAAGGTACGCATATATTCAACAAATAACTTTACAAATGAAGGCACGTCAATTGCATAGTTTATTTGTTGCCTGTAAAGGGTAAGTTCTTGTCATTTAGAAAATCAACAAAGCATGTAATTTGACCTGAGGTGCCAAACCTTTTAACATTTTTAACTGCATAAAAGTTCATAAATGTTGTCGTATTTGAAGTTGATCAAACAAGAGTTTGTATTATGCTGCAAGAGGACACAGTCACTGATGATGACTCTGTTTTGCATAACTGAGACATCTAATTAATAAATCGCCAGGCTTGCTATGGGCAATTTCTGTCACTGTGCGTCATGTGTGCTAATCAACCTTGTAAGAAAAGGCAGAGGTCAGAGATGTTCACACAAACATCCACGACAGATCTGATGACTCTTTAAATCAGTCTGCTCTGTGGGGATGCAAACAGGAACAGCATGCTTAACTAATGACTAACTTACATTTCTGATAGTTTAAGCAATTCAATCATGCATTCAATTTCTATATCCGTTTAATACATTTTATGATCCTCACTGGTACTATGTGGCTCCACTTAAACCAACCGCAGAGACAAATTTGCCTTAACAGATTTAGTTGGGATGTAAGAACAAATTTGAGAACTAAGAGAAAACTCACATGGGAAAAACATGCAAACATCACACAGACGGAGCCTGGACAAGAGATCTCTGGAGCTGTGAAGTGACCGTGCTAATCACTGTTGATAAATTTAAAACACAAAATCTTGTATTACTATTTTTACGATATTTGGTTTGTGTATTTTATGTGTTTTAAGAGATTTAAACAAATGAGGCAGGGAATTGTTACAATGATACATTGTACTTACTTTTAGGAAATACTGTACATAAAAAGCATGAATTTTAAGTTTTGAAAATAAATGTTTGAAAATACAGTGTTCCCTCGCCACTTTGCTATTCACCTTTCGCGGACTTGGTGCATCGCGGGTTTTCAAAAAATCGTAATGGAAAAAATATATTGCGGATTTTCGATATATAAAAAATATTAATTCTAACAATAAAGGAATGTTATAAATCATAAAATATTACAATTTACAGTAAGTAGCTGTTGTGCAGGATATGACATGCTGTAAGCTCGGTACGGACGGAGAGTGATACGAGAGGGATGTATGGTGTGTTAAGTAAAGAGAACGTTCCATTACTTCAGTGTTGCTTGATTATTTAACAGTTAAAAACACTACAATAGCGCATTTACTCAGCGGATGAATACTCACCAAAAAAAAAGAAGTAAGAATAGAACATTTGTAAAAGTTTCATTATAGACTGAATTCATTCAAGCCCTACGATGCCACCCAAACATTCTGCAAGTTCTACCGCTAAAATAGTGTATAAATATTTAAATAAATATAGCGTCCCTACTTTGGGGATTTTCTTTTATCGCAGCTGGTCCTGGAACGTAACCCCCGCGATAAACGAGGGAACTCTGTACACACCTCGCAATTTGGTAGCTATTTCATGTTATCTTTTCATGGGAAAACACTTAAGATATGACACTCTTCAGTTTGTATAACAGTATAAATTTGCTGTGCTCTAATAATAACTGTCTAAACTGCTGGCAGCAAAAGTGAGTACAGCCCTAAGAGAAAATGGCCAAATTATTCCCAGTTAGCCATTTTCCCTCCCTAGTATCATGCAACTCGTTAGTGTTACAAGGTCTCAGGTGTGAATAAGGAGCAGGTGTGTTAAATTTTGCGTTATTGCTCTTACACTCTCTCATACTGGCCCTGGAAGTTCAACATGGCACCTCATGCAAATAATTAATAAAGAATTGTTGCTCTACATTAGAAGCAGCAGAAAAGTGGCCAAGACCGTGCAGCAGTTTAATAGGACAGGTTCCACTCAGATCAGGCCATGGTCACCATGGTCGACCAAAGAAGTTGAGTGCATGTACTCAACTCATGTCATATCCAGAGCATAGCTTTTGAAAAAAAGACGGAGGGGTGTTGCCAGTTTGCACAATACAAGCAGACAAAGGACATGGATTACTGGAACCTTATCCTGTTGTCTGATGAGACCAAGATAAACTTATTTAGTTCGGATGGTGTCAACCATGTGTGGTGTATCTTACCTACAGTCAAGCATGGTGGTGAGAATGTCATGGTTTGAGGCTGTATGAGTGCTGCTGGCTGTGGGGAGCTACATTTCATTGAGGGAACCATGAATGTTAACATGTACTGCGACATACTGAAGCAGAGCATGATACCCTCTCTTTGGGAAACAGGGCAATATTACAACATCATAATGACCCCAAACACACTGAGGGAGAAGGTCAAGAAAGTCTCCAAACCTAAACCCTTTCGAGCAACTGTGGAGGAGCACAAGGTCTCTAACATCCACCAGCTCTGTGTGGTCGTCATGGAGGATTGGAAGAGGATTCCACTGGCAACTTGTGAACTCCATACCCAAGAGAATAAAAGCAGTGCTGGAAAATAATGGTGGCCACACAAAATATTGACACGTTGTTCACAATTTTTCACTTAGGGGTGTACTTATTTTTGTTGCCAGCAGTTTAGAGATTAATGGCTGTGTGTTGAGTTATTTTGAGGGCATAGAAAATGTACACTGTTATACAAGGTGTAGACTGATGACTTTACATTGTATCAAAGTGTCATATCTTTAGTGTTGTCCCATGAAAATATATCATAAAATAGCTACAAAAACACAAGGGTGTACTCACTTTTGTGAGATACTGTAGACCATTTTACTAAATTGTTCTAAAGTCAGAGTTGAAAACATTAAATGTATGTGAAGGTACATTCTAAAATATTTATTGGTACGTATGCAGTATTGTACCACAAGGTTTACATAACTAGTAAAAATCTGTCAGTTCTCATAATGATATTTAGTATTTCATTTTTAATATGTTTTTTTCTCTCCCATAACTTTACCAAAGATATTTGTAGTAACTTTTTGGTAATGTAAATTTTGCCCTAATTTGGACATAGAACAATAAGATCAGCAAACCATAAAAATGTAGTAAGACAACAAAAAGTTTACCTAATTGGAAAAATATGTTTGATAGGGACAATGCCTAATGTTAGGTCCCTCATAGAGGTGTAACTCATTTCACATTATAATTCGATTTACATCACTAAATTATTAATCTAAGTAAAGTTAAATTTAAAGGTAAAATCTATTAAAGAGGTTAAAGTTCTAGGCATGATGAAGAGGTCAAAAACAAATATCACTATTATTTTAATGCTGTATCACAAATAAGTAAGTGACATGAAAATGTGAGACAGTATTTTTTAAATGTAAAGTAGTTTTTACTTCATTCAAAAAGAAATAAGCCCGATTGTTATACATTTTAAGTATTATTGTAGGGTCTGTGACAGCTACCTTCCAATAGAAAGCAGCCTATAAATGATGATTATGTCAGTTAGTGGTGTGGGTTTAAACAGAATCTGACACTACTCCTTGTAAATATTCAACATCTAAATAAATACATGGTTTTAAAATAGTTTATTTTATTTCGAGACCTTTGTTTAAACTAATTTGGTAGAAAAGCCTGTACAAATAGCTTATTAGCTTCCAAGACCATGCGGAATCAACCAAAGTCGTTTCGTCTGTGATAACGCAGTAAAATGTTGATGACAGCTTAAATGACTGATCCAGGAAACTGAAAGCTTTGTTATAATCAGATTCCACCACTGGTTTTCTACATTGTCAGCCACACTCGAACCCGTTTAGTATGTACCCTGTTAGGATTTTTGCTGGCAAACCAACAGACAGATCTCTCATCCTTCTGACAGATGTGATCAGTTTACTGAAAATATAATTGTAAGAGATGATGAGTTTTGTAAGACAAGGAAAACCTGGTGTGCAGTAATAGGATGCTGGATGAATTAATGGATTATTTAAATAACGGTTGACAGTGAACGTTTAGGTATGCAGGGAAAAATGCTAAAGACAATGCAAGTGCCAGCAATCCTCAATCTGAATATCATATTAACTTGAATGTAATTACCTGGATGTGTAATCATGTCAGTTGCTACTTGTTTATTTGTGATTTTACATTTAATATGTATTTATGTTTTTGTTATTTGGGCAAATAGTTTTTGCAATGCCATGAAATACAGTATATGCTGTGTCCAGTGGCGATTGCTCTAAGACTGCAAGGGACGCTCAGCTTCCCCTAAAATGTCCAAAAATAAGTGATCAAATATATACTGTTGTGTTTACATGTCATTGACTAAATATGCGCTACAACGC
>JAVSBV010157848.1:0-14765 GCA_033117975.1 Parotocinclus spilosoma
AGTCTTGGCCCTCCCAAGGTTTCTTCCTACCATTTTAGGGAGTTTTTTCTTGCCACTGTCGCCCTAAGCTTGCTGATCTTGGGATTGACCTTTAAAGATGTATAATATTATAATATATAATAAAGTATATATATAAAAATATTATAATAAAGACAGTGTAATATTGTGAAGCTGCTTTGAGACAATGCTACGTTGTAAAAATCGCTATAGAAATAAAATTGAATTGAATTGAACATAGAGGCCATCTTGTGAAATAAACTGGATATTTAGGAATAAAGAAGTATTTATTGTGGCCAATTTGATGTTGTTTATAAAATTCACATATGATTATATTGCAGCAAAGCTACGGATAGGAGCACATGGGTAAGGGATTAGCTTTAGCAAACCTTTATCAAGCTCTACAATACAGAGTTACTTTCACAAATACCACTTAAAACTTTACTGTACAAAAAGAAGCCTCATGTTAACCAAGCACCGCTGACCTCTTTGGGCTTAGAGGCATCTAGGATGGACCATCACCCAGTGGAAACAGGGATTGTGCTCAGACCAATCAGGATTACAGATCTTTTTTGGAAAAAACGGACACCCGACCAAAAATGAAAAAAGACCATTCAGACTTTGATGAGGAACAATTCTGAAAGCCAGGCTTGGTTACGGAATGGGGTCGGGTCAGGGCCCTTGGTAAAGGTCATTTAAACTTCTGTGATGCAGCATTAATGCAGAAAAGTACACTGAGATTTTAAAACAACATAACCTGCCTTCAAGACGACATCTTACACAGGGACGTCCATACAAAACAAGACTGATATATGCAAATCCCTTCCAGTCTTTCTTTGAGAAATTTTCAAACACATTTGTTGACAAACTGGAGCTCCTCTTACCATTTTTGCTCCTTAAAGACTCCTTGTATTCAATCATGACTATAACCACTTGTTGACATCGCCTGTTTATAAACTGCCCCCATCCTAACAGATTTTACAGTGACTTACAGGCCTGAAATGCAGGATTGAACAAATGAAATGAAGTCGACCAAACAATACAGGGAATACACCGCTCGCAAAAAATGGGGATATTTCAAAATGAAATGTCCCATAATGAAATATCCAGTGAATCTCAGGTTTATACTGTATGCAATAAAACAAAAGTCAACTTCTGCCATTCTGCTTTTTTGGTATTGTCTATACTGACCCAACTTTCTCTTATTTACGTTATTTTTAGTTTTCTACACTTTATGGAGCTTCTGCAGCAAAAACATCAGGTGGACAAAACCACCACCAGACTGTCCAGCTCATGGATTTTTTCTTCAAAACACCACCAGACTCTTGGTCCTGGTCCTGGATTTCTCCTCAAGTCCTCCTGCACTTGCCTGTCTCGAGTTCAGTTGAATTGCTTACTCTAATTTTTGCTCTTTAAATAAATCAGGGTGTCAAATCAATAAATGTCAGGTAACCAAACTCCCACCCCAATCTTCGGCTCCGGGATTCTTCCCCAAGTTTCAGTCCTTGTTGTCTTTCTCTGAATGTCTGACTCAAACCAATCCCAGACTCCTGGGTTCTTCCAAAGGTTCTCCCTGCTCTTATCCGGTCCCTGAATGGTTCATTTGGTTCAGTTTCTGCTCCTCTTGAAGCTTTTGCACCAGGTTTTATATGGATTATACAATCATTAATGCGTTTTGCTCTTTCTTGCATTTTTTCCAACCTGGATATTGTCCGAACATCGTATTATTTACCGTACTTTGCATTGCTATATGAGAAATGTAATGTACTGGTGTTGACCAAATAGTCAAGATACTGCAATGTTCATACATGAATTTATTTAATATCAACATTGACCAAACCATACTGATTTCCCTTTTTTTTTTAGCTATTTAATAAGAGTAAAATCTTATCTCACTTTAAAGCTGCGTGCAGCATATCGATCAGATACGTTAGCCTAAACTAAAATAGTGGATTAGAAACGAACCCATGCCCTTCAAAGTCAGGTCAATTGAATTTGTGGCCTGGCTGCATTATTTCCAAGTCATTACAATGATCAACACTAAAGCTGTTGCTTAAGATCAAACCGAATTTACTAGCAATAATCGTGTTTCAGCCTCAGATGAATGCTAAGCTTTGATTCTGACTTTGCGCTGACCTAAAGCTCTACAGATGAAAACGATTGGATCTCATTATCATTAAGCTCGGATGCAGGAAAGCGAATTAAACAAATGACGCACAGCACATCTATAAACGCCTGTTGGAGTGCGTGTGGGGTGTTGGACGCTGGTGGGGGAGAGGTTAGCTGGCGCTAGGTATCCGCATTGTGCTGATCATCATCGTCAGGCTAAGAGGGACACGCAGAGAGCTAGCGCACGCCTCAGCCACATGCCGAGCAAATCCCTATAACAGTGTGCAGAGCGTTCGGGGGAACACTGGTCTCTTTGTTTGTTGTTGTCATTTTTTATGGTGTCGATCAGGATTACCGAGGGGATTTGTGTTCATGTTGCTCGGCGGGTCTGCCAGCGAGTTTACGGGCTCGCGTGCGTTCCTTAAAACCTTATTACACGGAAGTCCTTATTAGTTATCAGAGCGAGTCGGGTTGGCTCGGGTCAGCAGTGAGGATCAAAGGCTTCGGCTAATCCACGGCCTTACAGGTCAACACTCAGCTTAGGGTCCGGGCTTCAACATCTGGCTCATGAAGGCCTGTCTTCTCCTCATCTCCTGCTCCAGCTGCTCCTTCAGTGTAGACACCTGATACACACACACACACACACACACACACACACACATGGTAAAAACTATACCTAAAGTTTATGGACACCCCAAAGTTTCATCTTAAAAGTTATTAAACTTCAGCCGGGCAGCACGGTGGCTCAGTGGGCAGCAAGAAGGTCCCTGGTTCAATCCCAGGGCGGGGCGGCCTGGGTCCTTTCTGTGTGGAGTCTGCATGTCTTTCCTGTGCCTGTGTGGGTTTACTCTGGGTACTCCGGTTTCCTCCTACAGTCCGAACGCATGCGTGTTAGGTTAATTGGTGTCTCTAAAAGTGGCCCATAGTGTGTGACTGTGTGCCCCAGATGGATTGGCGTCCCATCTAGATTTGCTCCTGCCCTTGCATCAAGAGTGGACGGGTGGGCACCGGATGGCCCACGACCCCGTGTGGATTAGGCAGAAGATACTGGATGGATGGATGGATGGATTACTAAAGCTTTTTGTTAATAATTAGATTAATGAACGTGGTGGTGGTGTGTTAGGATGTATTGTACTATTACTATGGATCAGACACAGCAGTGCTGCTGGAGTTTTAGAGGGGCTGAAAATAGTCCACCAGCCAAATATATCCAGCCACCAGCATCCCATAGGCAGAGTCCTATGAGCGCTGATGAAACACATCATAACTGTCTTCTGATTTTACATCTACAAAGTGGAGCAATAAGATTGACGCATCTAAAAGAATGAGCACAGTGTTTAAAAACTCCAGCAGCACTGCTTTGTCTCATCCACTCATAGTGGCACAGGACATACTAACACACCAGCACTGCATCGGTGTCTCTACAAAGCTAAGGATGATCCGATCCAAATGATCCGTGCTGGTCCTGTGGGGGTCCTGACCATTAGAGAACAGAGTAACAAAGCATGTAGAGAAACTGATGGACTACAGTTTGTAATTGTAGGACTACAAATTGCTTCTATGCTAAGTGCCACTGATAAAATGTAGGTGTAGTTAATAGAGTGATTATTGAGTGTAGAGCTGTTGTCCTGAGCCCTTGTTTAACCTACAATGGCTCCCGTTTGCCCCACTGAGTCATGACCCAATCTAACCTTTGACACCTAAAGCTAGAGAAGGTGAAAGCCCCAGACCTTTAACTCTGTAGCTATGTCCTCTAATCCTAAAGCTTCAGAGCCACAATCTTTAAAAATCAAGGTCCTAGCTAAGTCCTCTGATCCATGAGCCCTTTGGAGTTTCTCTTCAACCGCTAAGATCCACGCCCATATCTGCACACCATCAGGTTCCTTATCCTTGTCCTCTAACCCCAAGATCTGCAGGTCAAACCTCTTTAAAACTGCATTTTGACTTTTATAGCATTGCCCTCTGAGCTCCATGGTGTTTGCCACTTACCCCTCTGACCTCACAGCTCCATTTTCCATTCTGCCAAATTCCAGACTCCATAGCTTTTTCTTCGGACCCCTGAGCTCTCTAACCCTGGTCATTTCATTTCTAAACTCGATAGTCTTAAGCTCGTCTACTGACGTCTGGGTTCTGATCATGACTCACCTGTTCCTCGAGACAGCGGACCCTCTGGCGATGGGCTTTCTCTCGAACCTCTAGCGCCCTCTCAGACTGTTGCTGGGCGTTACGCAGTCTTCCTGTCTCCAGCTCCAGTTCCTGCCTGTGGTGATTTGTGACCTCCAGGAGGCGCTGTGCATGGGCCTGTTCCATGTGGTTGAGCTGTGACTGCGCATGCACACACACACACGCACACACACATAGCTTCCAGTCACCCTGATATTCATAACTGGAAGCTTCACAGTAAAGGGAGCCTGAGTGGAAATAGAATTGTTCTGGAGAATATTCCTAAAATCTCGCGTTTCAGTAAAATGGAGCGATACGATCCACTGATTTATCCTATTTTAACCAATCAAAGTTTATCTGTCTCTGTTCATCTCTTTCTCTCAGTGTCTCGACCTCTCTGACCTTTAGAGTGTTTGTTTCCGCCTGGAACTCGCTCAGTTCCCTCTCCAGAGTGCCCACTGTGTGCTCCAGCTGTTGCTTCTGGTGGCCAGCAGATGCCACCTCGTCCTCCTTCCTCCGACGCTGCTGTTCGACCTGCAGGGGACGAACAGAATGCAGACTTAACAGAGCTGTGCAACCAGTGAAAAAATATCTACTATAGAAGCAACATGACATGCATCAGATCAAGAAAATGCAAAAAAAAAAAAAATTAATTGGCTGCAGACTTTCATTTATCAATTGGCTTGACGGTCAAGTACAATCCCAAATAAAAAAAAGTTGTTAAAGTATGGACAATGCAATTCCAAAAAGTTGGCACCGTAAATCATTGACCACTTTGTAATGTTCCTTTTCTTCTCCACGCTTAAAAGATGTTTTTGGTACTGATGATACAAAGTGATTTAACGATTCAGATGGTATTTTCTTACTAAACACGTCTTTAGATGTGGAACAGTACGGAGTCGTCGCTGCATTTTCTGTTTCTAAATCCTCCACACATTCTGTACTGGGGTCAGGGCTGCAGACGGGCCAGTCCAGTACCCAGTACCCGTTCCCTTGTCTTTCACAGCCATGCCTTTGTAATGTGGGCAGCATGTGGTTTTGCATTGTCCAGCATTTTAAAGGCAGTTTAGGTTGCTCTTAAATCTCAGTCTACTTTTCTGCATTAATGCTCCATCGCAGAAGATTAAAAAACCTTTACCAAGGGTCCAGACCCGACCCCACACCATGACAGGGTCTGAATTTTGGACTTGTTCCTCATAACAATTCAGTTCAATTTAATTTCTATAGCGCTTTTTATAACGTAGCATTGTCTCAAAGCAGCTTTACAATATTACATTATCTAAAAAAGGCCAATCCCAAGTTAAGCAAGCCTAGGGCGACATTGACAAGGAAAAACTCCCTGAAAGTAGAAGGAAGAAACTCAACAGGGGACCCGTCCTCCATGGGTAGCCTAGATGTTAATGAAATAAATACTTAATAAGTAAGTAATTAGGTAAATAATTTAAATCAATAACAAATTAATAATCAATAATAATTTAAATTAGTAATAAAATAAATAAACTTCATTATAAAACAGCTAGATTTTAAAATGAGTCCTCAGTGGGAGGAGGTGGGGTTACCTGAGGTAACATTTTTTGGAACAAGCAGGCTATTTAAACAAAGCATTTTTTTTTTTTCGAAAAATTGACTTTGCTATTGTAGAAGATAGGAATCTACATTGGGTTGCTTTAATAAATGGAAGAGTAAAGCAGAAAAAAGCATAATTATTTCAATTAAGTTCAGTGTTTGTTATTGCTGCAAAAGCGTTTTTTTTTTTCGATTTGCCACATCAAAGAAAAAAATAAGGAAAAAAACAAACAAATTCCACCTCATTATACGGGCTGTTTTAGAGCTATAAGTACTCAAAGCTCTCTTGCTGTTATAATTACAAACATTTGCATAAAGCTTTCTCCATTCCTTTGCTGTAACCCCGCCGTCATCCTCCAGAATCCCGTTTTAATGTAACACCATTTCCTTTAAAGATTCTCTCGGCGTACAGAGGCAGCTGTTCAGCCGCCGGCACTTCGTCCTCCTCGGTTTCAGAGATCCGACCAAATAACTGCGTCTCTCATCTAGGGTCCATTCTTTCATCTCTGCACCCTGCCGTTAAGACCCGTTTTTAAGTCTGATCCATCATGGTTAGCACGTTTACAAAACCGTAATTCAGGCAGTTCAGTCCGGCAGCGCCTTCCACGGAGCGCTCTGTCAACTCATACGAGAACATCGATTTCACTAATGCTTCGGTTCAAGGTGGAAGTCTTCACAACTGTTGACCCGAGGCGCAGAACCACGTCTCAGGGTGGTCGTTTTTCGAACCCTTTCCTTTGACTTCTTCACCGTGCCTTGAAGTGCCTTGGAAAATTATTGATTTAACACCATGATCGACGGAGTTGGTAGAAAGATTCATTTGGCCCTCGTGATCTCATTTTTCACTGGGCCAGGGAAAATTGTGACCATATGTAATAGTCCAGATTTATTCACCCTTATGTTATTCCCTCTCTAACAATGTGTGAGGCCTACTAACTGAGTAGCATTAATGAATAGTCCAGGGACTAGGTGCTAGAGTGCTAGGGCAGTGGTAATCTGCTGGGAATTCCTGAGGACTTTGGGTTTAGTCATCATTCGGTACACTGACAGAACCCTGGATTTATTGGTGTCCTGTTCCAGGTCTGGTCTTGCCCAGTGCTTAATAAGTGACCTACCTCAGAAGGTTGGGTCTCTTTTTGAGGCTTGGGCCTAACAAGGTTTCTTCCTTCTAACTTTTACAATGTTTGCCTTGCCTCTGTCGCCCAAGGTTTTCTCATTTAGCGCTGCAGGCATAGAACATTGTAAAGCTGCTTTGACACAATGCTTCATTTTAAAAAGTTCTATAAAATTATTGGCTTCGTATCTATGTTGAGGCTTTAGAGGCTGAATAATTAAACGAGGCTTAATATATGTCTGCTTCTTTATGTTTTCTACAATAAAGTTGAGCAATACCATGTTGTTTTTTGCCTTTCCTGAGATTGACTGAGATTCCTTTTTGGCAGGCAGCAACGTTTTGCTCGTACTAGCTTTCTGTCATTCAGACGTGAATAAGATATTATATGAGATGTACAATGTATATGAGATTTACCTTTCCTATTATTATTTTTCATGAGATTAAGAATGTTGAAACAAACTCACATGATCAGGCGGTCAACGGCTAAACTATTTGGATTATTTTATAAATCATTTCAACAATAAAATAAAAACCAAACTAAGCCCTATGTCATGCACAAAATGATGGGTTACACGTTCTTTGGTCCAATTAAGCAGAATTTTGGTCCAAATAAGCGAATAACATTACACGTATTTTATAGGATTTGTTTCGGTACTTCAGGATTTGGTCAGAATAAACGGCTGGTCCCATTAACCCGTGGTCCTATTTACCGAATTCGACTGTATTTCATTTTGTTCTAGTCCGACAGTAAGAAAATAAATCATTATAAGAAGCTTATTGTTATTATATTCGTATCGATACTCAGTATCAGGTACAGAAACGTTATTTCTTGTACTCGGTATGACAAAACGATACGAGTGCATTGTTAATATTATATTAGAATTTACGGGACGCGTTGTTTTACAAGCCAGTCTTCTGCAAACGTCTCCGTGCGGTAAGTAGAGAGAAGAATAAACAAAATACCATATATGGTTTTGCATGAATCACATCATGTGTTTTTACCTCTCGGGGTAAATTACAGTCTTAGTTATTAGTACACAGCTAAATCCATGTGCTCGGGTGTGACCGGGGCTCAGGTTCATGCACGTTTGCTCTTTTTGTTTTACATCATATGTAATGTAGCCTAATGTAACATAATTATACATTGGTGACGAAGCTCTCGTTAATCCTGTTTGAACAGTAAAGTTGTGGTTGTTCATGCGTTATTACACATCTTTAACCCATTCTCCTGTTTTCTCCTCCCACTCTCCCACTCTCAACCCTCCCTTCTTTGTGCTTCTCCATGTTTTCTCCCTGCAGGAATGACGGGCAACTATCTGCTAACTAACCCCCTCCTCCGAGCCCACGACACTAACAACCCCTATAATAACCTCCTCGCCGAAACTATCGTGTGCAACACACCTTCTCCACCTGTCTTCCACTCGCCAGGTGCCTCCCGACCTCTCGCCTCTGTGTGTGTGTGTGTGTGTGTGTGTGTGTGTGTGTGTGTGTACCTTGTTGCTTTGTATCAGGTTTAAACACAACTGGCAGCTTTAACTGATTCGATCCTTTGAATTTCATGAGTTTATCTCCTTCATGAGCTTGAGTAGCGCTGCAGGTGTCGTCGCTGTAGTTTTGCTTCTCGCTCACATTTCATCCTGCTCTGTTCGCTTTTTGTTCAAGTTCAACTCCAGGCTTCATCTCTTTCTTTTTTAACCCCTTCATTAATTCTGAATTTAAAAAAACGTGCATATTTAGTGACAGGGTTATTATAGTTAGACTCCACACGACAACATTAGAAACTGTTTTTGTACTGCATTATTTGAAAATATATACTTAATATACATATTTAAGTTTGTGTGTGTGTGTGTGTGTGTGTGTAATATATAAATATTACTTTTAAAAACACTAAGAAAAGTAATTAAATATCACTGGTGAAGCAAACTGAAATCAAATAAAAACATCGTTAGATATAAAAGAACTACAAAGAAATTAAGCCTCTGAAAGGTCATAAAATAAACATACAAAATAATAATACAGGTACCATTTACGTTTTAAAATGTAAGATTAATTAAATCACAATAGGAAAACATTTAAAACACTGTACAACACTGTCATTTGTGCCATTCAGACGTGAATAAGATTTATATAAGACAGTTTTCTGTCCCTATTACAATTTTTAAGTAGCACATGTGAAACTGTTAACTATTTCACTTTTATTAATTAAATCTAATAAAAAGCTGCAACTAGCTGCCAAATATAAAACTAGCTGAAATAAATATCCCGTAATCTGATTTTTAAAAATATCATCTTAAAAGAGGAGCTAAATAAATATTTTGCTAAAAAGCTGATTTTGAGATTTCCAAAGCAAAAGCTGAGTTTCATATGCAATATTATTGTTTGCTATATAATTGTTTCTTGAAAAAGGATTCTTTTTTTTAAGTTCCATTCTTGTGCAGTCTGATTTCTGGACCGCATCCTGTTTTACGAGGCGTGTTGTGAACGACGAGTCATGCTAATGCGCAGATGGAGTGCGATTTTTCCGTTGGCGCCGTACGCGGCATTGAGGCCCTACGTGATGGACGATCGCTGTGCGAATTCAGATTTCCGTCAAAACAAAACAGGAACAAACAGCTTTAAACGCCGGTGTCTTATCGGCCCTGGACGTTATATCGCGCACATCTGGCAGCACCTGATGGAATGATGAGGGAAAGTCTGGAATAAAAGCAGAGAAACAGGAGGTCATGCAGAGACAATGGATGGATTTTAGTAAGTCTTGACAGATAGCGATTATTCTCTGAGCGTTTGCTTAGGTCCAACTTGGCACATAGGTATAATTAAGAACGTTCCTCCTGCCTGTTTGCATTTAGATTGCCAAGACGCCTTCTCTTGAAAGTACCGTAAAAAACGAGAGGAGTTCCGTTTCCAGCCCGTCGCTTGTCACAAGGCTAATCATCGCTTCAGTGGGAGCTGCCGTGCATCTAGCGAGAATTTTTCACACATTTACTTTGAGCTTAATGGAATATTGAAACTGTAAAATTGCTCCTGCTGCCAGTCAACCTTTAATGCCCCCTCAGGGAAAGTAGAATTCATCCATTCATCTTCAGTACTTGCCCTACAACGAAATTCAATTCTTATAAGCTTAATAAATTTGTTAAATATCAGGGGGCGCTGTTGTGCAACATGAAATGTTGGTGCAGGATGTACTCCTAGTCTTTGACATTTTCTTCAAAGTGCCTGCATGGGTTGCCCCCAACTTCCTACCTATAGTTCTTTACTGTACTGTCCTGGTGGAGGTAAAGTTCTGTAAAATTGAACATCAGGCAACCTGGATGTTGTCAAAAAGTCCAGGGTTCAAATCCCACCTCTGCTAAGCTACCACAGTTGGGTCCCTGAGCAAGGCCCTTAACCCACAATTGCTTGGATATAATCTAGCGAGAATTGTAAGTCGCTTTGCAATGTAAATGCAGCGCATTGATCCACTCTGTCCCTTACCTTTTTGTCCCTCTCACCTCACCTCTGAAATAAGACCAAGCAGCCGAATGTTCTACAGCATTAAGTCTGCTCACACTGATGCCACATGAGTTTAGTAAGACTTTGTATTTAATAAAACTTTACAGCAGCAGCTTTCATGACAACTGTTGTACTAATATATATTGCACTGCAATATATATCTTAAGTGGGTTAATAACTTTAATAATAAGGCTAATATGTTTACCACGGATGCATATAATTATTATACAATGTATATATGATACCTGTATACGCTCTTGTAGTATTCTGTTTTTTTTTCCTAAATCCAAACACCCTAATGACTTCAAAACTGAGTGAGTGAATGTGGTACCCTTTTTAGGGGGCAAACCATTATATGGACCCCCAGGAAAGGCTTCAGCACTCCGATTTTTGCCTTTATACTGCCCGAGGCGTAAACGATTTAAGAGCCTCTCCCATTTTGTGCCTAGTGTTTGGACGTCCCAGATGTAGACCCACCCTTAACAGGATCCTATCTACAGACAGGGTAGGGCAGCACAGCAGGGACGTGGCTGTTACTCTGCAACGAGGGATATGTCCTACTCATTCATTTAAATCCCTCCATTTATATAAGTCTCTGTGAAGCACTTGTTGCCATGGATACCATATAGAAAGCATTTGAATGGGTGTATTAATATACAGTAGAGCCATGATTGACCTTGCAGCTGGCTTCAGAGTGGGATGTTACGGGAAATTAGTGAACCAATCCTTGTGACCAGACAGGATTAAAAATCAGCACACAAGGGCTGCTTCATACCTGCTAAAAAGAATATACACAATCCTCATTATGCCACCCAGGGTTACATAAACCGTGTATGAAAGGACGAATTCAGCAGCAGGCAAGAGTACCGGACTCATCCGAGAGATCAGATGTGTCCTGGAGTTCTGGGATTTGTTATGGCTAAACCGGTATCAAATTGTATCACAAAATAAAAAAAAAAAAGCCAAACACAATGTCGTTCCCAAGACCACACAGGAGCTTTCTGAACAGAGATATAGGTACAAATAGAGATCATGAAAAGAGGCCTTTTCAATCAGCCAGTCTAGTCCAGTTCAAAGGAGGTCAAATTCAAGTGCACAGGCAATCAAAACCAGAACAGAGGGCAAGTATCCATACAGTGTAACCAGGCTTGAAAAAAACACTCGGAATCTGGAGCAAATAAGGTTGAAGTTTTCCAACAAAAAAGGTGAAGCAGGGAAATAATGCAAGCACACAAACGAGGAGGTGCAGGCATTAATATACAGGCGAATGCGAGTGCGAGGATCATTGGGGTTTGTGAGAGATGTGTTGGGGAATGGAGTCGCAAACCCATCCTGCAGATACATAATAATTGGGGGAAACAGTTGTGAAGGTGTAGACCCTATGTCTGCTCTATATTAATACCCTGTATATGTTACCCCCATGTTATATAGAGTATAACTTAATGGCCTTGTAGACCCAAATGTCCTACCTGCGTAGGGTAAAACATAAGGATTCAAGGAGGCTTTATTGTCTTTCTCATCACATGTGGTATATGAGGGGGAACGAAATATAGGTCGCACCATCCCAGTTGCAACCAATAAAGATAAGTCTTAATATAAGATATAAAGTAGACCTAAATAGTAAATATAACAAGTAAGAGCAGCATTAACAAAGTGTTCAGGTGTAGATAAAGTGGCAAAGTGTAGGTTAAGTGTAGGTAAAGTACACATAATGGCACAATGTTGGGCTTCACAACTGCCAAGTTGCTACTGTTGGGCCCTTGGTCAAGGCCCTCAAGCCATTATTTCTTCTCTTACAGTACATTATAAACCTATATTAGTCATAAGAACTAAAGAAGGGCAGGAACTAGCGAATAAATGCCCTTAATGTAGGCCTTGTGTATGCTCACTACATAGGGTGTGTCATAATTACCCTGTAGATCCTGACATTCAAGATATCCAATCTAAATGTAGAAGATAAAAAGCGAGATCAAGCACATATCCATCAAGGCAGAAATAACTTCGAAAGTTTGAACTGAATATGTCACCAGGACTTTCAGGGAAACACAGGCGTGGGCCGCTGCTTCGAGGAACCGTGGGTGAAAAGGGAACAAAAAAAAAGTCTCAAAAAGCAGCGTTGGTATCACAAGCACGTCTGAATGTGACACCCGATGAATAATCTAATCAGCACTGTGGCCTCTGAGTCGCCGAACTTTCCGTTCGCGTGCCCACGTAAGGTCACGTGGGGGGGCCGGGTAAAGGGAATATGAGCCGGGGAAGGGAGGGTGCTGTTGTGCGTCGCTGGCGTGTGAAATGCTGACGCGCTCGTATTGTGCTCCGTTCGTTATCTGATAGTGGCGCTCAGAACAAGGCCTGCTTGCATTAGAGTGATAGCGAATGCATAAACAAATGCGAGCAATCCTTGCGAAGAATAATATCTGTCTGGCTGCGAGCCCTTTCTCGTCCCTTCAGTAAACCTGTTTGATGCCTTCGCTTTCTTGTCCGCGTCTACGCGAGACGTCCCTTATCTTCCTCGTGCCCATTTCTATTTAAATTAGATTGACTTCATTTGTATCCTAGATGTGAAATGGAGCGGCAGTTAACATGTGACTCTCATTCAAACAACAAAAGTGCTCATCAGGTGAGGGCTGGAATGAGGGGATGAAGGAGACGAGTGTGGAAAATAGCCTGTAGAGGGTGCCGGTTAATTACATTAGAGTAAGCTAGTCCATCCTTTGCTCTATTCATCAATGTTCAACCAAGCACTGGTGACTTAGGAACTTGCTTAAGGAGCCAACAGTGGTAGGTTGGTAGATGTTGGATTTATACATCTTCAGGACTACAGAGGGGGAGGTTTGATCCTAAATGCCCGGAGTCATGGTGCATGTGCTCTACCAATGTAGCACTACTGGCAAATATCTGGAAGTTGGTTGAGAACATAACAAATTAAACTACGCATTAAAATAAAACGTGGCATGAACATTAGGATACATCTGACCCCCTGGTTAAGGGATAAGGGTCAGAGTGAAACTCTGCCTACCTTTGATGGTGCATGAGCTCTACCGATGCACCACTAATGGCAAATTTCCATGTGCTGGTGGACAACATGCCAAACGCCACACAGCCATTAATAGAGGATAAGACTTGCCAATGACGCTTGTACTGCGGGGGCACCCCTGGTCTGGCTGAGTGATTGGTGCAGACCCAGTACCCACCCTGAGCTGGTGGACAACATGCAAAACCCCACACAGCCATTAATAGAGGATAAGACTTGCCAATGACGCTTGTAATGCGGGGGCACCCCTGGTCTGGCTAAGTGATTGGTGCAGACCCAGTACCCACCCTGAGCGGCACTGATTCTCTGGAACCTGTCCATGCTGAGGGTGGCGCACTGGAGACGGGAGCGCAACCCGAACTATTCACAGTACAACAGGATTCACGTTGTGCCACTGAACCCTGCTTTGCTAGGGGTAATTTCGAGTCCATCCAATATACTGCATATGCTAAAAACATTCTTGTAACACAATCAATGTACATGGTACCACTTAGCTTAGCAATTAATGATAACAATTAAATAAAGATATATTTGATTCTGTATCATTAATGACTTTAACCACTAACAGCTTCCAGTTTCTATTGCTAGCGCACGCTAAATGACCTTAGCTGACTAACTGCTTCCTGGCTTTAAGGCAGTCTGCACGTGAACAAGAGCTGAATCACTTGCTTGGAACGGCTAAAGCCTGAAATGCCTGAATCGTTTGACTCAAACGTTGCTACTCTCTGCTGTAGCTTTGCTACTTTTTGCCGATGCTGATGCCAAGCGCTGCCATAACTATACGGCCAGTACAACTGAGATAACATATAGTACATAACTCATGCCGTCATGTTTGTGTTGGGTCCTAAACACCGATGCTATGTTTCGTAATTCAGATTCCACAATTAACAATTTGTTCTTTTGATCCAATGACAATCAGGTACACAGAAAAGGATCGAAGCCTTAACCCTCGCATAACATGGTAAATGAGTTTAAACACAATTACTGCACTATAACAAATTAATCATGTCAGGCTTTATATTATATGGGCGTGCATACTAATAGAAAAGCATCCATCCATTTTTTATCTTCCACTTAATTCACACGGGGTCACTTAATTCAACCGGTGCCCACTCGGCAACTCTGGGCGCAACCCTAGACAGGGTGCCAATCCATTGTAGGGTACACACACAAACACACACAGTCACACACACTTTTTAGAAACCCAATCAAACTAACACGCATGTCTTTGGACTGTGGGAGGAAACCGGAGTACCCGGAGTAAACCCACACAGACACAGGGAGGACATG
>JAVSBV010157859.1:0-14764 GCA_033117975.1 Parotocinclus spilosoma
AAACACAAAATTGTCTAGGTGACCCCAAACTTTTGAACGGTAGTGTGTATATATATATATATATAGATATATATATTATTATTACTAATTATATATATATATATATATATATATATATACAGGGTCTGTAAATTTCTCCTTTTTTAATATATATGACCCCATTAAAATAAAAATACTAGGCGTTTTTGCCTGGGAAACGTGTTTAAAATAAGGAAACAATAGTATAGGGTGGTGTGTGCGTACGACTTTTAGTAAGAAATAATAATCTATTATTAAGTCATAAATATAATAGTCATAAATGCAATGGTTTGACCTGATTTGAATCATTATAAAACTTAAATATTAAATGTAAAACCTTATTTAAAACACGATTTGGGGCTAGACGTTCCACTGAAATGACTGGGTTGCCAGATTTCACCATTTATCAGTGATTGTGTTTACATGGTCTTAATAATCCAATCATGGTCTGATTTGAGCTGTTTTCAGAACATTTGGTCTCCGATCTAGATATCAAATTAAGAAATTTAATAACGATAATTTCACTTTAGTAATCAGATTACTTATAGTATATTTACAGATTATAATCGGCGTTTTCTGCTTTCCTTCGTGGCCACTTTTGCTACTGACTTTAGCAGTGGTTTGTTTTTTTTTTGTGTCTGGATCTGGCAACCCTGAAATTAAACACACCACGGAAATAGTCAGGGAAACGGTTATCAGACACCTCGGGGAGACTGAAACGCAGTTTATAAACGAGATACACCATTATTTTCTATAATGCACCCTTAGGCTGATTGTCGGCACCTGGTTCGAATTTCTCTCTAACGTCTGCTCGCTCGATTCTGTTCTGACTGTGCAGTGCGCCGTCGGAACCACGGGGCAGAAATCCATCTCGAGGGTGATCGATTATCTGGACCACTGTTAGCGCTAATAAACCGAGGGCAAACAGAAGAGGGAGTGAGGATCTGGCAACGTGCAACACGGCACAGCTGGTGGACACACACACACACACACTTTGCATACTGCTCTCTGACACAAACACTTGTTTTGTTACCTTTTTTATTCGAAGTTTACTGAATTACTGTTACAATAATATTGTTTTTAATTCCCTGGTCAGAAGGCGTCGGCGAGACTCGAACCCGGGCTGCTGCCGCGGTGGGTTGCCAGATTGTCCCGTGCGAGTCGAGCTACGAAACTTTACGTATTGCTTTATGAAATTTCCATTATATAAAATGGTTAAAATCACATCAGATCATTCCCTTAGGTTTTGCTCTGTTCTGTGAGGAAAAGAAAAAGTTTCAACAAAATGGAAAAGTAAAATGACGGGTAAAACCTGAACAAGGCTGTTTTGTTCAGCATTTACTTCGTCTTACTTGAATATGGAAGGATCTGGCAACACCTGCAATCAAATCACAGCTCTGAAAATCTTTTTATTTTAGAAGTGAGTTTTTCATTTCACACTAAACTTGAAATTTAAGGTGGACTGCCTGTAAAAGACTATGAACCCCCATGAGATCTCCTATCAGTTCACCTTAAATCCTCAGATTAAATCATTTTTAGAGGGTTTTTCCCAAAGTTTTATCCTGGACTGGGTCACGGGCTCTGGAGAAAGTCCCCAGAGGACAGAAAAGACAGGATCCCAGTCCACCGTGGGGCCGAGTACGATTTTGCTACGATGAATTTATTTGGTTTTCTTTTATGAAATGACGATAAAAAGTTAATTGAAGTACTCCGATCAAAGTTCCAGTTAAATCTGCCGTGGTTTTGTTTAATTTCCTTACTGAATCATGTGAAATAAAGTGTTTTAAGTGAAATCATTTAATGTTTATGCAGTCTGAGGTAATTTATCACGTTTTTATGCAACAAAAAACTTTCGAAAGGTTTTATTTTCCGGCGTTTTGCAGTGAAATTAGCTTTCGTTTGTGTGCTCGTGCTTAATCAGCGATGAATTGTAATATTCCCAGAACCTTAGAGCCATAATGAGTAAAAGAAACAACAACATTTTTTTTTAGTTTGCTGGTTGATGAATTTGTGATTTTTATTTTATTTCCTGTGTGATTGTAAATATTTATAGTGTAAATATCCTAAGTGTTAAACCGAATGCTAGGAATTGTTTGTTTGTTTGTTTGTTTTTTTACCTTTTCTTTGGTTAATGCGAGAATTATAAATATATAAATATGTACAAACAATTTGTACTCAGTTTTGAGAATGCGGTCTTTGTTACCTGTAAATAATTCGACCTTTAATAAAAGGGTTCGTACTTTATAACTCCTTCTGTTTGTGAGGTTTGCTTTTTTTTAAAGGTGTATAATAGAAAGTATTTCGGGGGCTCGTGGTTGATAGAAAATAGGAATTTTATAATAGTTTACCAAAATAAGGGGATATCTTTAAATGAAATATTCCATAATGAAATAGCTCATAATTTTGTAAGCAGTTTATATTTCTGAGCACAAACGGGGGATAAAGTGCATATCCATCTGTGGCCGCTGTGTGTCGCTGCTAAACAACAAAATAGTCTAGTTCTGAGTAAAAGGTCCGGAAGCGTTTAAAAATAAACGAAATGATCGTGTTTGTATCGATTTTCTATATTTGTCTGATCTAAGTGTGCTCTACGATCAGCGGGGTGTATTATTTATATTCGGTGCTCTCTGTTGTCCTAAAGTCGCTCTGAGAGATTTAATACTAAAATATGATGTTATTATTGGCTAAAACAATTTCACTATCTGTCCTTCAGGTTACGGTCCGTTCCTTTCTCCTTCTGTCTCTCTCTGTCTCTCTCTCTTTCCATTTCTTTCTCTCTGTCTATTTCTTTCTGTCTCTTTCTTTTTCTCTCTCTCTCTGTCTCTTTGTCTCTCTCTCGGTCTCTTTGTCTGTCTGTCTCTCTCTCTTTCTGTCTCTGTCTCTCTCTCCTCTCTGTCTTTCTCTGTGTCTCTCTGCCTCTGTCTCTCTCTCTCTCTCTGTCTTTCTCTGTGTCTCTCTGCCTCTGTCTCTCTCTCTCTCTCTGTCTCTGTCTCTCTGTTGTAGACAGAGAGAGAGAGAAAGACGGGGACGGTTGGACACAGACAATGCAAGGACAGAGACCAAGAGAAGAGTTAAAAGGGATGAAAAACAGCCAGGTCACAACAAGAGCGGAAGAGAGAAAGAGAAATGAAGACAAACATATGCAGACAGAAGGCAATCGATTAAGATTTAATTTAACACCTTTTAAACACATTAAAGTGACAGACAAGGTGTTTGACAAGGTAAAAAGCATAATTGTTTTTTTCCCTAGAAAAAATATGAAAAAAGCAATGAAAGCTGGATGTCAATAAAAGCAAAATCAAAACGACCAACAAAAAAAATAGGGAAAGTGTTTTTTGTTGTTGTTTTGTTTTGTTTTTTAAAGTTAAACAGTGACTGACATTCGTGTGTTAGTGAGTCGTTAAACGACGCTATACAAAAACGAGCCACACTGAACTAAACGAGCTTTTAGTATTGAGCTTTGGGGGATCTGAGGGACCTCCCTGTTTCATAAGCAAAAAGCATTTCTGAGAATTGGTCTGGCACAAGGCCACTTGGAGACCAAAGGCCAAATTTTACACCAAAATGAACAGGTAAGCAGCGGACAGACTTTAAAACGGACATAACACGAGCTGTGCTTTTAGTCTTAGTCAGCAAGACCCACACAAGGGAGAGAGGGATTGAAAGAATGAGACATTAAGAGACCGAAAACAGAGAGAGAGACTAGGGGAGAGAAATGGAGAGAGAGAGAGAGAGAGATTAAAGTGCAGGACAGTGGATGCATTGTGGATTAAGAGCAATGAACACCACTGGAAATCTCTTTAAGGGAACGAGAGTAAGAGAGAGATGAAGTGATTTTAGGTGAAAATGATTCTCTCTCTCTCTCTCTCGCTGTCTCTCGCTGTCTGTCTCTCTGTCTCGCTCTGTCTCTCTCTCTGTCTCTCTCTGTCTCCCTCTGTCTCTCGCTCTCTCTCTCTCTGTCTGTCTGGCTGTCTCTCTCTCTCTGTCTCGCTCTGTCTCTCTCTCTCTCTCTCTCTCTCTCTCTCTCTGTTATTTTGATGTTAATAATGATTCAGTGACTCGCTGCCTAGAGAGAGAGCGTTAGATGTTCTAGTGCTTTCCTTAATGGACGCTTCTGTCAGCTTTAAGGCTCCATGATCGTATTCTGAATTTTTGTGATTAATAAGAAAGTGTCTTGTGTAATGATTGCATGTTGCAGAAACAAAACAGATGGAGGCACCGACAGACTGAAATCACACACACACGCGCACACACACACACACGTGTCCATATGTGCGCAACACACACACACACACCCCCCATATACAAGCTCTTATGCTTTCCCTCTCTTTTTCTGGTTTACTTTTAACTTTAAGCTTCAAACCTTATTGATTGCTTCATGTAAAATATGGGGTGTGTGTGTGTGTGTGCGCGTTCGTTCGTTCGTTCATTTGTTCCTAAGTGCAGCACTCTGTATTGGTGCATACTTCGATGATTGGTTGCGTTTTGGACGTGAAAGGGCATTTCATGCTTTCTGTGTGTGTGTGTGTGTGTGTGTGTGTGTGTGTGTGTGTGTGTGTGTGATGATCTCTGATCTCTAAAGCAGGACGATAAATCTGATATAGTGATGTGAGGATTTCGGATGGAGGGAGAGTCTGATGTGAGAGAGTGAGTGACATGGGTGGATGCATGAGTGAGATGGGCGGGGAGTTGGATGAGAGAGCTGGAATGGACGGATGCTTAAGTGAGAGATGTTAGATTGGATTGCTTGGATGACAGATGGGAGACGTTGATGATCGTTTGATGAGAGTGAGGGAGATGGAGGACTGAGGTGTTCGAGGACAGAGATGGATGAATGGATATTTTAAAGAGAGAGATGGTAGGTTGTTTGTGGATAGGTGGAGAGCAGGAGATGAATGATGAATAGAAAGACTGAAGACTGGATTGTTGGATGAGAGAGTTTTATATAGATGAATGGGAAGCTTAAACGAGAGAGGGACGTGGGTGGATGTTTGGACGAGGGAGAGAGAGAGAGAGAGATGGAGGCATGGAATTATAAGTAATATTCATCTTACATAGCTTGTGTGTGTGTGTGTGTGTGTGTGTGTGTCTGAGAGACAGAGAGCCCCCGCCCATGCGGCCGGGTGGCACTTGGTTCTCAGACCCTCGTCTTTAATACTCTTTGGTCATTAAAGGAGTTTACGCCTCCAGCGGTCTCACACACACACACACACACACACAGATTTTCTAACAGAAAAAAATGTTACAGACAGAATGAAAGAAAGGAAACAAATTTGCACAGACATGATCAGGAGTGTGTGTGTGTGTGTGTGTGTGTGTGTGAGAGAGAGAGTGTGTGAGAGTGAGAGAGAGAGAGATCGAGCAGGTGGGGTGTGTATCAGATGTGAAAACATCAAAGGTGAGATTTGCTGCAGAGACAGGAGTGTGTTGCCATGGTGCTGTAAGGTGACTCAAAGTGGTCGTACATATGCCAATCTGCTACACACACACACACACACACACACACACACACACACACATACACACACACAAACTATCAATTTGATCAAGTGTTCTATTCACTGTAAGTTATATGATTGATTAAACGTGCTAAAGTATTGATTCTAATTATTCCCAGTCCTTGAGCTTTTGTGTTTTGGGTTGCCAGTCTTTGGGGGGGGATCCCCTTTAGACAGTTGCAGTCTTTAAGGTTTTTTTTTTCTTGGGTTGCCAGTGTTTGAATTGATCCCTTTTGAACATTCCCAGTCCTTGAGCTTCTGTGTCTTGGGTTGCCAGTCTTTGGGGTGATCCCCTTTGGACAGTTGCAGTCTTTAAGGTTTTTTTTCTTGGGTTGCCAGTGTTTGACATGTTTGACAACCCTGTTGGACATTCCCAGTCCTTGAGCTTCCGTGTCTTGGGTTTTTCCATGTTGGCCAGTCACTTCCATCCCTTGGGTTGCCAGTGTTTGAATTGATCCCTGTTGGACATTCCCAGTCCTTAAGCTTCCGTGTCTTGGGTTGCCAGTCTTTGGGGTTAGACCCCTTTGGACAGTTGTTGTCTTTAAGCTTTTCTTTCGTGAGTTGCCAGTGTTTGAATTGATCCCTGTTGGATTTTCCAGGTCCTTGAGCTTTTGTGTCTTGGGTTGCCAGTCTTTAAGGTTATCCCTGTTGGACAGTCGCTTCCATCTATTGGGTTGCCAGTCTTTTAAGTGATCCCTCTCAGTTAATCCCAGTCTTATGCTTCTGTCTCTTGGGATGCCAGTTATTGAGGTGATCCCTCTTGGGTTGTCCCAGTCCTTACGATTGTGTCTCCTGGGTTGCCAGTGTTTAAAAGGTGATCCCTCCTGGACAGTCCCTGTGGTAATGTTTAGTATTGATCAAGCTATTTGGAAGAAATGAGATTGGACCAAGAGTTTTCGCAGTTCCAGAGGCGCGGCGCGGCGCCTACGGAATACATTTGGGGTATTATTGGGGTATCTGAACGCGCTGTTGGCTTAGTGTTTAATGCGTTTTATGATTATTTTAATTGTAATCCTTAAGGACGAAAGCCGAGATTGCTTAATGGCATTCTCCTTCATGCTTCACTGAAGTGAGTGCGATCTCCGGAATAACATTAGCATGCCGTACAGCAGCACGGGGGCAGCTTAGCCTCATCTGGAACAGTTATTCATCTCCGTTTGATCGCCGTTTGTTTGTTTGTTTGTTTTTGTTTAGCGCACGCATGGCTACGAAATTGAATTCAGTCACACACTTCCACATCGCTAATTGTTCTTATTGAAATATTAAAGTGGTTTCTAAAGAACGAACTGGAAAGCGCGTTACTGGCGAAGAAATAATCGCAATTATGCAAACGAGAGTTAAATGACTTGCATCAAACCTGAGCGAGCAGAACTTGTAAATAAAAATGTAGAGCCCGGAGATTTCGAGAGAACCAAAAGTGTGCGGACGCCCAAGCCGACGATCTGACGGCAAACCGACGTGCTGCGTGAATGCGAGTGTAAGCGAGGTGATACGATTCGAGCCCAACCATCCTCTATGCGTGCCAATCAAGCGTCCCGGCGTGGTTCGTCTCTTTATTTCGCTCGACTGGCACTAAGGGGTGACGCCAGAACGTCCCTGAATCACTTCCTCCATCTCTCAGATAAATTTCAAACCCAGATCCTTCCAGACTGCATCCGACGTTTTTGTAATTACAAATGATCTCGAAAGGTGTTCAAAGGGGTGCCAACTGCCCTGATAGCAAACGGGCGATGGTCCAGTTCTGCGCCACGTTGACCACTTTCATCAGCCTGTTTACCGCCGTGAAATGACAGAGCCAGAACGGCACCGATCGGGCCACATTTGGCACCGGCGTTACCTGCGGTAGATAACGCGTGCCAGGTGAGCCCGGATCGTTTGGCCTGCCGCAAGCTCGCCGTCGCCAAAACCAAGCCGTGGTTTTTTTTTTGGCCCAGAACTCTGTGCGCTCTGGGTATCCTGCTGGCACCTGGCATCCACCCAATCCTGATTCGTGATGGCACGTTGAGTTTGTCGAGCTTTTGGTACGACCCGTGTGCCTGCAAACAGTTACGGATTCTTTGCCGTGCGTCACGGGCATGACCGGAACGGAAGCGCGCGCACGGATGGTTTAAAGGCCGTTCGATTTATCTTCGGCGGGCAGCGTGGGACGTTCAAACCTGATCCGTTTTCATAATGGCTGCGTGGGATGGATCTCGGCCGCCGCTCCAGTTCACAGGAGGTTTAACGCCACTCGAGCGTTGCTTTTAGGCTTCGTCAGAAGTGCCGCTTGAAAGCAAGCGATGGCCTGTTATTAAAAGTGGAACTTCGAATGGGACCAAAGCTCCTCCAGGGGCTTCTTGGTGGACCTCAAAACCTTTCCACCATGCGCCCTGTGCACCCGAAGCCGCCGTCTTTACGTTACGACCGACCGTATGGCATCGCGGAATCGAGTTACCCGATAAACGACAGACGGACCATTCGTCTTAATTACGCGTCGGCTAAATTTGGCTAACTTTGACAGCGGCACCTCGGCTGATTGCGCTGTAGTTTGATTAAAGGCCTTTAAAGGGACGACATGCAAGCTTTTGTGCTCGGCTTCGGTGACGGTGTCGCTCCGCGGCAGATGCGTTTTGTGCGCCCTTGAAGCCGTGAGTGTTCACAGCTCATAAATATAGCGTACACCTGAAGGCGGGGAGAGGAAGCGCCGCGCTAGACACTCATTAGACTGATGGAGGGAGACACGGAAAATGATGGATGTAGAGGAAATTGCAGTGTTCGGGAATGGAGAGCGTCTGAACTCCGCTGGGTAAAGAGCTCTGTGACTTTCAAACTAACTAGGAAGAGCGACATGAGAACGAGAACCCGGGTGTAAAACCCTGCCTTTGGACCCTGGAGCAGAAGCAACCTGGGGTTTGGTCAATGCCACGATAACCTAGATCTGGGGTGCAAGTCCATCATCCAAAGAGATCCTGACCTTGGACTCTGCCTGGGTCGAGTTCGGGTATTTTTTGTGCTCGCTGTTGCCTGGAAGCCCATCCTGGCAGTCCTGTTCCAAAACCTGGTGGACGTTCTCAGAGAAAAGAGTCGGGTCGGGTCGGGTGAGCCTGGCTGTAATCGATCTGTTACTGATTCCAATAAATCCAATTAGGTGTTAAACAGGCAGATGGTGTGTCTGAATAGCTTTGGATCCACAGTGTGACGCCGTAAATAAGGGGCGGGGTTAAATATGTGCATGTTGATCAGTTCGGTGGCGGCTGGAGTTATTACAGTTTGAGCCGTATTAGATATGCTGATGCTTGATTAATGGCGCTCGGGTCATCATGGGGACAGATATCGATGTGTGTGTGTGTGTGTGTGTGTGTGTGTGTGTGTGTGTGTGAGAGAGGCATAGCAAGCTCATTAGTGTCTCATTGTGACTTCTGAACACTGGGCACAGCAGAGGTTCATTATGAAGTTGCACGGAAATGACATTTAGCCTGTTGCACCGTCAGCCCCTTACACACACACACACACACACACACAGCCGTTTCTGTTCCTGTTACCCCGCAGAACTTCATTTCCATTGTGATGTTTAAAGCCCTTTGATGGCATGTCAGAGGGCGAGTAGAGGGAGAGGGTGTAATGAAGCGACCTCGTTACGAAGCGTGTGAGTGTGCATGCTTTGAAGGTCTCTCGGACGGTCCGGCAGGGTTCGAGTCTCATGCGCGGTGGCCAGCGGTGCCCAACGAGGAGAATGTACCAAACTCAAACTCCACAATAAGCTTGGTTACTATAAGGGTGCTGCTGCTGGTGCTGCTGTGACCTTTCCATGTTGATTTGAGTCCCAGGACCAAAGCAATAGCTCAAATAATCCACCAGGGGGCAGAAAACACGACGCCTCGACTGTTTCCATGAGCCCTCGTTATGTAATTGCCGTCGACGGGTTACGTGGAGCTCCGTGCAGGTCGTGCTCCGTAATATCTGGAGGATTTATCATTTCTCCGCACGGGTTCTCCGTCCGTTCGTTGTCGCCTGGAGGATTTGTCTTCATCTCGCTCCTGCCGTACTAGCTGCCCGCGTTATTCGGTTCGGCTCGCTGGTTCGGATCGGTTTCTTTGTTTGCGTGCCTGTTTGTACGTGTATCTCATTTTCGGGTCTTGCCATCGGGTCGTACATCACGTTGCGACAGTGCAGTAAATTCTCCAGACCTGGCGTGTGTGCTTTCCTCTGCTTCAGCCCATTAGGCCTGCACGCTCCGTTTGTCCGCACACCTCGTGCGCCGTCCCGGCCTTGGCCCTCGTGCAGACCGTGACTAGATCAACAATGCCGAAACGAGCTCTAAATATAGCTTTGTGCACGCTGTGTGATGCTGACGACAAAGCCGCGGCTCGGCGCTTAAGGTTGTGGACCGTTAATGAGAAGTGGAAATCCTTGCTCCAGCGAGCTCAGAAGGACGAAGAGCAAACGGAGAGCTCTTTAATCGCCGCCTAAAAGGACCAAGTTAATTCATACATGCATTCATGCCCGTGAACGGCGGCGGCTCGGCGGCCGAAGCTCCGGACTGCTAATAAGGAGGCTGTGATTTAAATTCCACGCTCCACCAAGTCTGTGAACGTGACCCTTGACATTGAGCTCGGCCCCGCTCAGCCGGAAGTCGTTCCGGAGAAGACCCGAGGACCTACAAAACGTACCCGATGGTCCACGCCGGCCCTCGACGTCGTGCCTCCAAGGCAGAATGGGTTGCACGCCGATTTCTCCCCGATACGGCAAGAATATGAACGAAAAATGAAGACATTTTGGACCCAATCTCTCCATCGTGCTCCATTGTTTAAGGCTCCTTTTCTCCGAGTTTTGATCGCTATATGTAAAGCGACCTTGGCTGTGTGAAAGGAGCTCTCAGCCTCTTCTCGAGTGCCCTCTTGTACCAAATCTAGACTACTGCAACTCTCTGCTGGAAGGCAGCGCATGGGTACAATCAGACCCCTGCAGACGATTCAGCATGCAGCAGCACATCTGGTTTTCAATTTACAGACGTCCTTTAACTGCTCTGCACCCTTCACTGGAACAGCTCCCAGTAGCTGCTGCATCAGAGCAGCTCTAATCAAGCTCTGTACCCACTGGGACCCGAGCACAATTCCAGTATAACACCCGCTCGAGATCAGACGGGAAAATGAGAGTGAAGACCGGACCGGCGTCATGATGGTGGAGCTTCCACTGGATGGCTGGACTGCATTTTCCAAATGCAGACTCAGCTCATTTTTACTCAGAGCTTAAGAGAAAAGCATGGCTGCACTTATATATATTAAAAAAGCTTAACCTATTTGCTTCCTTATCGCTGTCAGAATCAGGTCGTAACAGGGATTTAGTCGGATGGCGTTCTTGGGCTGTGGGTTGCTTGTTCCAGCATGAGGTAACGTCTGCTGTGAAGAATACAAAAACGCTTCTTGAAGATCTGGTTAAGGCCGTGGAAGCGTAAAGGTAAAACGAGCAGCGGGAAATTTAAGTGAAAGCGCCCCGTAAGGCCAGAGTTTTTTATTGCTTGTTTCGTGGATCCGACGACGATCATGTTTGAAGAATACAAAAAAAAAATTTTTAATGGGGGGGTATTTCTCGGATCTGCTTCAGCAGCAATGGTTGAAATTTTTTTTTTTATTATTATTTTTTTTTAGCTTTTTCCGCCCTCTGGTGGAGAGCCAACGGTTTTCTTCTGTTCATTTCATTTTTTTCCAGATTCACTTTAATTTAATTGTGGGTCAAATAAATGTTATTTTAAAATAAAACATTTATTTTTATTTCTTCCTCCTTCCTTGTATTGATTCCACATCGTCCTTGAGAAATTGAAAAGTTTTTCCTCCCTCCTCTGTAGATTCTTAAGTAGAAACATCCGAGGAACAAGCGATTAAAAAAGTCTGGTCTAAGATTGCCCACCAACTTCTCCCAAAAGGTTTAGTGCGGCAAAAAAAACGACTTAAGGCCATGGTTTTTAATAGAAAAGGAAGAAATCTATAATTCATGTTCATTTTTGCCAATAAAGATTTGCAATGAATCGTTTTAGTCTGTTGGTTTGTGTTTTTTTCTTTGATTCTCGTAGGTGGGAATTTTTTGTTTGGTCAGGGGAATCGTCCCAAACCCCAGAATGTTCCCTTATGTAACAAATGTCCTTTTAGTAATTCCCTTACTTAAAAACCGAGTTGCATAAAGCTCACTTAAGGTTAATTCCATTTATTATTTAAAAAAGGCAAAAACATAAAGCCAAATCGCAGGGCTCCCGAAAGGAACATGTGGCCGAGTAATTCTTCCTGTTTAAAATAAAACGTAAATATGACATAAAATAATAAGTATCATATATTAATTATTGATATTCCTTTTGTTAGTTGTAGTCTTGTTGTTATTATTAACTACTGACATTTTTTGTGTTTTCTTTTATTGTCTTTTACACTATTCTCCCTTTCGTGGAGACACCGTTTTTTTTCTTCTTCACCTTTTACCGTTATAAAAACAGTGAAACTTCGTGGCAACCAAACCTCACTCAAAGTAGTAAATTTCTCCTTTCTTCCTTAATCTAATGTAATCAATTAATACATTCAGATTTGTGGTTGTTGATAGATAACTGGTTAAAGTTCTTAATTACTGCAGATTTTTTTAATTACTTGCTCCTCGGCTGTTCCTACTTAAGAATCTACTGAGGAGGAAGGAAAAAAATACAAATAAATCGTAATTTTTTTAGCACTTTTCAATTTCTCGAGGACTATGTGGAATCGATACAAGGAAGGAGGAAGAAATAAAAATAATTTTTTATTTAAAAATAAAATGTATTTAACATACAATTTAAAATAAAGTGAATCTGGAAAAAAAAAATTAAATGAACAGAAGAAAAACGTTGGCTCTCCACTGGAGGGCGGAAAAAGCTAAAACAATTTTAAAAAATAAATAAAAAAATAAATAAAATAAAAAAATAAATAAAATAATTATATATATATATATATATATATGTATATATATATTCTTCAAATATGATTGTCGACAGATCCGCGAAACAAGCAATAAAAAAAGTCTGGCCTAACCAGAAGCCTACAAGTTAAAATCCTGGCTAAACAGGAGGCAACAAACACCGTAAACACCGTAATTGTTTATATATTACCACTGACTCGTGTTTATCACAGTTTCCATAATGCACCGAAGTGGAAAATGCGTCGAGACGAGCCACCGGCAGCACAGATCACCGAGTAGCACCTCCACACTCATGATCTCAGTGGTTATTGGTTCAGATCCCTCAGGGCTTGGAGCATCCATTTCATGATCCATTACCTTTAGGAACATTAGGATAGATGGATCACCGGGGTGAAGATGAATAGCGGGATGAAAGCAATAATGCATTTTTATCTACTAGGGGAAAAACTGTGTGGGGTTTTCTTTTTCTGGGAAGTTCTTGGCTGTGTTTTAAACACAAGAGAACCAGATATCGGCTGTTTATTTGGGTGATACTGTACCAGTACTGCTCTTAGTTATATTTATACAGGCAGTGAAGAATATAAAAGATTTTTAAAAGCTGCAGGTTCAAATTAATTATGTACTGGAATTGGGGCTTTTTGTTCCAGAAAATAATCGACCCTTGAACGTCCTCTGTTGGGAATTCGAACTGCTTCGCCATGCTTTTGAATCGCCCTCTATGACAGGTAAGAGTTCGCACCGTTGTGAAGTAGTTTTAGATCCGACGGTCCAGAGATTCTTCCTATTGTACATCTATAACCCGAGTCTGAGACCAGACAGGGCCTAGACGCTCTGGAAGACGTCCCGCTCAGTTCCCCAAGGATGTGAATGACTACACACCTATTTATCTTCTTTACTGTGCTTGTTTGTTGCCAGAACACTAATTTTCCATCAGGGATGAACTAAAGCGTCTCGTCTTGTCTTATTTGGGAGGTTTTTGGTGGGAATGGATGCCTCACTTGGCTCGCGCTTTACACAAACAAACTCGTAATCGGTAGGAAATGAGGTCACGCCAGATGACTTTTATCCTTTCCACGCAAAGTTCAGTTCAGTTTTGCTTTTGAAAATCTCACAAATCAGAGCCCCCGTAAGTGTCAGAGCCCTTTTTTTATAGGCGCTACTTCTTTCTCCTAATCAACCCGTCAGCGGTTCCGTTTTATTTGCTCGTTGTGCAGGGTGGAACGTCTCGTTAAATCCCGGCTTGCTAACGAGCCTTTGACGGGGAACCTGCGGCTAAACTGTAAACCGCAATATTTGGTGTTGATCCTCACAATATGTGTGAGCAGAGCAATAAGAACAGCAGAGCACGTGGTGATAAACTACTGGCTCAATCTGGGTCGGCCATAATGGTGACCCGGACCGGATGCAGGGTGTGTGCTGGCCACACTACCATGCTACAGTTCTCCCAATATTTAATTATGGGATATTTCATTATGAAAGAAAGCCCTAATTTTTGTGAGCACTATAATTGCATTACACTCAGATTATCGTTAGCATTTTAAGTCTCTCGCTAACTGTATTGCCCGGATCCACCCTGTCTTAATCCTGATTTGCTTCGGCTTGGTTGGGCGTAATGGCTATAAAACAGGACCAATAAATCTCCTCACAAATGTAAAACAGAGTAAACTGTTTAATTATGTAAAATGTACCGAGCGGAACAACCGTGCTGCTGCTATGCCGGGTGTAATGCGGTCATGTGAGCACAGGAGGCGCTCTATTCCTGCTTAATACTGTATCCGATTTAAAATGTGATTTAGCCTCACCGTTCATGGTTGTAATCAGTCAATTACTTAATTAATTAATTGAATAATTAATTAATAGCCCTTCGTGTGACTTGTTATCATTTTCCAAGATTCATTACCATGCATACGTATCAGAGCCATTTGTGTAGCACAACACTCCTCACTATTTTAAATTGAAGGTCAGAGTTTTTTTTATTGCTTGTTTCGATCCACCAATGGTTGAAATAAAAAAAAATATATTTTTTAAATTTTTGATATTTTTCTGATCCGCCGCAGCACAAATGGTTGAAATAATTTTTTTTTTAAAAATTATAGATTTTTTTGTATTTCTCGGATCCGCCGCAGCACCAATGGTTGAAATAAAATAAAAACAAAAAAAATATTATTATTATTTTTTTTATTTCTCAGATCTGCCGCAGCACCAATGGTTAAAATTAAAAAATTAAAAAATAATAATTTTTTTTATCTTTTTCCGCCCTCTGGTGGAGAGCCAACGGTTTTCTTCTGTTCATTTAATTTTTTTTCCAGATTCACTTTAATTTAATTGTAGGTTAAATA